>JPKZ01002099.1:325805-356923 GCA_000803305.1 Toxocara canis | reverse complement strand
GAGGGGGGGGGGGGGGGGGGGGGGGGGGGAGGGGGGGGGGGGGGGGGGGGGGGGGGGGGATCGAAGGGAAGGAGCTTACGTTTTCTGAATACAGTTCTGGTGTACTGTTGCATTATTTTGTCCAGTTTTGCACATTTCAAGCAAGGGCGTTAAACCTCGGGTGCGTTCTATAAAATAGGTCGCATGTCAGTTTCGAAGGCAGTAATGTATGTGACGTTTATTCATCCTCATCGAACTTTCTTTTCTTCTCGGCAGTAACACTGATGATGCTTTGAGTTTTTTTCACAAATGAGATGATAGCTTTATAAATCCATTTGCTAATTAATTTTTGAACATCTTTACGACTCGTTTTTCTTGAATCGTAGTAACCTTTTCGAAAAATTTCTTTTCTGACCTCTTTTTTTTTCTTTTCCAGCCAAACCGTTTCCTAATGGGCATTTTGAGCTTTCCTGGAATCGATGTCACACTGAAATATAGAAATGTTTCACCAGAAAGCAACGAAATTTTTGCAAAATTCGTTTTTTTATTTGCTGAACGCATTTATTACCAGAAATTTTCCGTGAATGTACTGTTTGCCTGTATCAAAATGAACTATGTCGATAATTGCATAACTAGACGAAGTACAGTCACAAATATGAACGGAATGAGACGAAAATTTTTTCTAAAACTTAAGAGGGGGGGAAAAAAAAACTGGGAATGGGGTGGAGAGAAGGGGAGCGGAGCGGAGAAAAGTGTGGAAATGGAACATGTTCGTAAGGTACTTTCTGGTTTAGAGGTTCAGTTGCAAAAGCTTAAGCTTTTCGTTGCTGATTTAATGGAGGGCAGTTAAGGCTAGTGCATTGAGTGGCGGTAATTGTTCCGGTTTGCCATATGTCTCATGAGTCACGGAATAAGGTAGATCAGAAGAATTAATGGCCTTTCCGTTGCTCATCCTCGGAGAGTGGTTTCGACGGGAAGCTAGGCGTGAACAGCTCAGAAGCAGGCTTTCCAATAACGTTTGTAAAGTTTTGCCGAACACACTTTTTGCCTTCCCTGCTTACAGTATTAAATGTGGCAAATGTGTTCAGCAGCATCTCAAATTAGATTACTTTACACGATCTTGTGACGCGCGCTTTTAAATTTATTTGTTACAATAATTACGAGTTCTACATGCGTGCTATTCTCGTTTTTTTTTTTTTGTGGTGACAAGGATGGCATCATCGGGCCAACCGCCTTTAGCACAAGCGGATGGAGCGGGTGCGCAGCACTTCATCAGGCCAGCTGTTTCTGCAGTTAACTCCGACCCAAATGGAAGAACGAAGAAGAATCGTCCTAGAGGTATGCTTGATTCTTACGCGAAGGCGCATCGTAATCGTGGTCACGGAAGAATCATCAGATCAGGCTAGCGAATCGGGTGGAACAAAAATGTTGTTTGAGGGGGCTTTATGAGAATTCTTCGTCAAAGATATCTGAGATTCACGACAATTTGTGTAGCTGTCCTGGGGTTGAGGTCATGCACGACTAAGGGAAGCTGTACTGTGAAGTTGCGGATCTGAAAGTTTTAAAGCGACGATATCCCAGGTTAGGAATGATGCTAGAATCATCGATCATTTCGCAGCATCAATGCACGGTGATTCTGATGGAAAAAATCTTTTGCCTTCGTGAACTCTGAAGTGCCATAAGTTAAAAAAGCTGCAGAAGCTCTCTTTCATATTATAAATGGCTTTGAAAAGAGGCACCCTCTTGATTACCGAAAACTAAAAGAGAAATTATAAAGGTGAAATTAGCTCATGCTTTTGTCGCTCGTCATTTATTACAAGCTGCAGAAAAGCTCTTGTGGAGTAGAAATTTCTAACTGAAGCAACTGAGAATTTTTCACTGGTCAAAAGGTTTGATGGAGAAAGGGGGAAGGGGTGCTAGTTGGAAGATTGGGTTGCTACAGTCTCAAATCCATTATCTCTTATGCTGTGTCCAGGATCGTGATGGGGCGAAAACCTTTTAATATTCAACTGTTAATTGCAGTTAATGTTTTCTTCTTGTAAAAACTTTCACTGCTTCACAGTGCGAATTATCCATAACAGAAGGTGGAGAATTAAAATATGTCCCGAATTTGTGTGTCTCATTTTGCACCGATACTGAAATTCAAATCCCAACCCTCCTTCATTGTAATTCCAACCGACCTTCATTGTAATTCCAACCGAGTATTGAGTAAAACATAAATTATAGCAGGAATGATTGCTACCGTGGAAGCAAATACGCTACCCTGTTCCCCCATCCCCCTCCTTCCCCCACCCACCAACTCCGACCACTTTTGCACCAGTTGTAGCTAGCAGATCCTAGAAAATATGGCATCATTTGAGTGATGTACTGCCAGAACCCATTTCCATGGAGTAGAAAAGTTCCCCGATTTTTTGCTTGCCGCTGCCTCCTTTTCGGCGAAAAGTCTTGGACAGGGTCTGTCCGCGGTCGGTCGTGCTGCTGTGGTTCCTCCTTTACCAATGGCCCGTGGCTGAATGGGTCCTCCAATTACCGGTCAGTTCCCGGCGACGTTTGCCGATCGTTCCTTGACGAAGTACACCGAGGTGAAATGTTGGATCATGGCACATTTCGCTGAACGATTCAGTTCATAAGCAGCTAGTATCTCTTCATTGTGTGCCATATCAAATAGGCTTTTTATGAGAAAAGAAATGCTTGGTATGTTTGTAGAGAAGCGTTGCGTGCGCACATGTTGCCAGAAGTCTTCGTAGACGCCTTGCGTTTTTAGAGCATTTCTGTAGAGATGCGATACGGCTGAATCTGAAATTGCCATTAGTGAAGATGGCGTTTATGAACTCCGACTGAGCAGTCTCGAATTTTCTTCCTGGAACACATTACCGATGTATGCTTTATCAATTCGTCCCCGTTCGGTGATCTAAGTCCTGCTTACGGGTTCCTCCCGTTCGCTGTTTCTTTTTTTATGATTTCATTTCATTGTTCGTTGATTTTTTCATCTCCATTCATTCGGTTTTCAATCCTTTCTTTTATCAAGTAATGTCTGTTGCATATTCAGCTCTATGGAAGCTAGAATATGTCGCATTCTTATACGTACCTCTCTAAGCGCCTCTAGTTCGGGTAAAGTAAAAGGCGCTCACAACTAGTCAACTTCTAAATCGCGCTGAATTTACTTTAAGATTTTCGGCACTTAAATCCCCATTAATGAACTGTTAAATAACCGTTGATTGGTTAACTCGGCATTAATTAACTGTGATGTCGTCGTTAACTAACTGTTAAATCGTCGTTAACTATCCGTATCAGGAGGAAAATGGGAACGTAAAGATAAATCGCGCTGAATTTACTTTAAGATTTTCGGCACTTAAATCCCCATTAATGAACTGTTAAATAACCGTTGATTGGTTAACTCGGCATTAATTAACTGTGATGTCGTCGTTAACTAACTGTTAAATCGTCGTTAACTATCCGTACCAGGAGGAAAATGGGAACGTAAAGAAAAAAAATAGTGAAGAAAGAGAATAACGCTGTAAAACCTAATTTTTTATTTAGAAGAAGAGGAATGCATATGAATCCTCGTTTATTTAAATCCAAAAAATGCAAAAGTACATAAATTAGTTTCACTTCCAAAAGCCTGCTTTGTGCTTCTTATGCATTTGCAGCACTCAGCATATATGGAATGTTGTAATAATGAGCAGGTAACCATGTTCTTGGAAACCTTGATACTTGCCAATTTACGTCTTTTAGTTTCCAAGGTGCGATGGTGAGACTAGCTAAAAATGCAGATTTATTCATGGATGTCAATAAAGTGCTCTAAAATTGAGTGTATAAACAGCACCTCTTACATAAAAATAATTTCACCATCATATTTTGTACGGGTTGTTTGCAACAGTGGAAACAGTTCGAAAGGGTTTCTAGTAAAATATGATTAAATTATAGAGTTGTGATCGCTGGGCATAACAGTTTTTCTCACTGTAGAATTGTAAGTACAGTTAAGGCCATTATGAATACATTAAGTGAAAGATTGCTATTTTCCTTTTTCTTTCCTTTTTTTTAGATTTGATGTTTCTTTCCTATTTTAGGTGCTCTATAGATTTATCACAACAATGTTTTTGTTTTATACGCAGCATCAGAAGCAGAAGCTAATCGGAAACTGAAAAGAGCGCATAGATGGAAGGTGACGTTCGACTGCCTTGCGTCTCTTTCACATATACGTTCTTTTTACCTCATCATCTTACGTACGTTGTATGCCACACTTTCTCTATTTATACAAATGACCATTACAATTTATCATTGGGCTTTCATTTAGCTGCTCGGCTTTTAAGACTTTTAATATGATTAAATTATAGAGTTGTGATCGCTGGGCATAACAGTTTTTCTCACTGTAGAATTGTAAGTACAGTTAAGGCCATTATGAATACATTAAGTGAAAGATTGCTATTTTCCTTTTTCTTTCCTTTTTTTTAGATTTGATGTTTCTTTCCTATTTTAGGTGCTCTATAGATTTATCACAACAATGTTTTTGTTTTATACGCAGCATCAGAAGCAGAAGCTAATCGGAAACTGAAAAGAGCGCATAGATGGAAGGTGACGTTCGACTGCCTTGCGTCTCTTTCACATATACGTTCTTTTTACCTCATCATCTTACGTACGTTGTATGCCACACTTTCTCTATTTATACAAATGACCATTACAATTTATCATTGGGCTTTCATTTAGCTGCTCGGCTTTTAAGACTTTTCTAAAGTATTGCTTTCAGAGCGTGGGTCATTCGCTTTATCTCTCGCAGGTCCCCTTTGCTTCGTGGAGATTGCCTCAGCAAAAGCCCATCACATTTCATATCTTACGCTCGGTACTGTTGCGCAAGAATACAGAAAATTTCTATGCGTATACCTTTGCCCACTCAATCTTGACTACTTCCTCAAATTTTCCTTCCCGTGGACGTCGGCAATTACATTTAATTTAACTGTAAAGTACGTATCCGTTTAAACAAACTCGTCTTCTGTGAGGTTTATCCATCATTGATCTACTCTGGTCTTATAGCGCACAGTTCATTTTATACATACTATTCTATTTTTATCATAGAATGCAGAACTAGTAAAGGCATTAACTGCGCCGTACAAGAGTTTGTCACCAAAACTTAAGTATAGAGCATCGTCCAAGAAAGGCGGCGCTGGGTGAAAGCGCAATGGGAATAGAAATGACTTAAGGGAGCGTTCGGAGAGTGCGTTTCTATGGAGAAATGGTGCCAGCGCGCATTCAGTTCGTCGTTAGCTGAATTCACATTGTGTTAGCGGGTGGCTACGCTCATCACACTGGGCAGCCTAGCGTTGGAGCTTCCGTCCTTTCAATGGCTGCATGCTGTTGGCGCACTGCTTGTAGGTTATGTTCAGTTTTCTGCAATAAATTGCATATCTTACTGAGTTAAGCTGAGGAGATTAGTAATTGAGTGTTTGGATTAGTCCAGTTCGCTGTTGCATGTCAAGTCGAGAAAGAAATTGGAAATTGACTTCTTTAAAACCGCCATCTAGTGTACCGTAAATGGCATATGCAGAGGAGGGGAGGGGAATGAGGAGATTAAAAGAGGATGAGTCCATCTACCGTTCTTCCAAGTTTTTTGAGTACTCTTTCCCTGTGAAAGCTTGGATTTCGATGCAGGCGTGACCACATTGCTTCAAAATTTCAAACTTCTAATGTCTTCAGCACTTTTCCTATTGTTTGCTACAATCGTCGGCTTACTTAGAAGCGGGCATTAGAAAATAGCGACTGATAAGTGCACGTTTCCACCTTAAAAATGGGGTGGGCGCTGTTGGTGGACATAACTGTGCAGCCTTATGATTTCCTCAGCTGTGATAGTGCTAACCTGTGTCGGCAAGCATTCCGGCAGTAATTTTTCTGGCCAAATCCCGTGTTTTTTATGTGCTGCCATAATTTTCATTCAGTTTTTATAATAGACAACTCTTTTGTGATGATTGTCGATCTTTGGGAATCCCGCAACTTTTTTGGTGTTATGACCTCCCATTTTCATCCGTGATGATCATCGATGCCATCCCTTATTTTAATTTATTCGTCATTGAGGACTGGATTTTGATTTTCACTTTTTCTTATTCTTGGCTTTGCATTCTGTGCCATTTTAACAAAAACTTACTTTAACCACAACTGTAGTAAACTTTCTGAAGCATCTGTTATGTCATTATTGCTATGTGTTGTTCATTTTCTCTGGCTACTCCGTCTTGATAGAAGCATATACATGAGTTTTTTTAAATGGCGCAAATATTACACAGGCGTTTAACATCATGTCATAATAAGCTTCTCGTGGATCAACTTGTTCTTTAAGCATTATAATTAACTGTTTCTTGGGAAGTCTTTATCACTCCTACTGTATATCCCTCTAGTACTGGTTTCACGATATTTATTTTTTCGTTATTAAGCCTTATCGCCTCAGCGCTTCCGTAGTTGATTGTTGTCTGTTTTTAGCGAAGCATAGGCGTACGTAAATAAGAGAACAAGGATTAACGTGACTCAGTCACGCATGAGCTTAGCCAGTCTTTCCATTACGCAACTGGTAGGGGCGTAATCAATCGGTTTAGCACTTAAGACTTATTTTTCTTTGTTCTTTTAAAGGGGCAATTGTGCGGTTTTGAACTTTCGACCTGCATGCAGTATCTCGTTGGCTGATATTAATTCTTGTGTTGCAGATGTATTTTATGTGCTTAGCAGAGAAAGGTGCTATCCAGTTGTATGGATGGTATTCCCCATAGTGCTCTAGTGCTAACCATACCGTTGAATTTCAATTTCCGAGACGTTTTGACTTCATAAGTTGATTCTGGTCTAGAGAAGCAGACCATAATAGTTCACGTATATAAGGCCTGCACCTATCTAGACATTTCAAATTATTGCTTGTAAGTCTTAATTGTTTTGCTCGCAGGAGAGAAAGTCTGCGACAGATTGGTTCGCTTTTGTCGTTCCAGTAACGTCATTAGTGATCGCAGTTTAGAACTGAATTGTTTGAATCATTGGATTAAGACAATTAGCCATGAAGAGATCGCGATAAATGCTCACTTGGATTCTCAGAAACTTTTTGACACTGTTTCTCAATCTAACTTGATTGAAATTTATCGAACTGACATAGTGGAGGTAAACTATTGTGTTGGTTTACTTCCTTTTCCTTAAAGTTAATTTTTTCTCCAAAGTCCTTATCAAACTGACATAGTGGAGGTAAACTATTGTGTTGGTTTACCTCCAGTATGAAGGTAAACCAACACAATAGTTGATCGTTATCTGACTGGCAGCTGTCAGAATGGTGTCAGTAAATCGTTCCTTATCAAACTGACATAGTGGAGGTAAACTATTGTGTTGGTTTACCTCCAGTATGAAGGTAAACCAACACAATAGTTGATCGTTATCTGACTGGCAGCTGTCAGAATGGTGTCAGTAAATCGTTCCTTATCAAACTGACATAGTGGAGGTAAACTATTGTGTTGGTTTACCTCCAGTATGAAGGTAAACCAACACAATAGTTGATCGTTATCTGACTGGCAGCTGTCAGAATGGTGTCAGTAAATCGTTCCTTATCAAACTGACATAGTGGAGGTAAACTATTGTGTTGGTTTACCTCCAGTATGAAGGTAAACCAACACAATAGTTGATCGTTATCTGACTGGCAGCTGTCAGAATGGTGTCAGTAAATCGTTCCTTATCAAACTGACATAGTGGAGGTAAACTATTGTGTTGGTTTACCTCCAGTATGAAGGTAAACCAACACAATAGTTGATCGTTATCTGACTGGCAGCTGTCAGAATGGTGTCAGTAAATCGTTCCTTATCAAACTGACATAGTGGAGGTAAACTATTGTGTTGGTTTACCTCCAGTATGAAGGTAAACCAACACAATAGTTGATCGTTATCTGACTGGCAGCTGTCAGAATGGTGTCAGTAAATCGTTCCTTATCAAACTGACATAGTGGAGGTAAACTATTGTGTTGGTTTACCTCCAGTATGAAGGTAAACCAACACAATAGTTGATCGTTATCTGACTGGCAGCTGTCAGAATGGTGTCAGTAAATCGTTCCTTTTCCTTAAAGTTAATTTTTTCTCCAAAGTCCGACAAAGTCTCGTTTTGTCTCTGCTTTAAGTTGATGATGTCACTAAGTTTCTTCAGCAAACGCAGCTTTATCTATTTGTCGATGATAGCAAACTACATTTCTCAATCACCAAATTAGATCGCTAGACCGAGCTGTACAGCACAATCATCGGCTAATTTCTGCGTGGTGTAAACGATTGCAAATGAACATTTCTGTTCGTAAATTCCAGCTCTTATCTAATAGTACTTGTTAAAGTTAGTGCTCGATTTCAGTTAATGATGTCTTCATTGGCAGTGTTTCCGTTGTGGGAAATTTAAGAATTAGCCAATGACATTGTCAATTTTAAATATAAGCCTGTTACATCTGCTGATACAGTGTTCCTAGTTCGGTAATGTCCGAATTTTAATTACCAATTCTAGATTATGACAGCCTAGTTTATTTCTCTCAAAACGGTTAAAAATTGTCGACCGTTCGAATCCTTCCAAAGACGATTTTTCAACACGTTGCCAGAATTACATGATAGTTGTTTTAATTACGTTCAGAGGTTAGGGCTTTACTCTCCGCACCCTTTACGCTTAAGGGAAATTACAAATTATTTACAGTTAGTTGGATCATGCCGGGTCATCTATAATCTCGGTCCGAAATTAGAAGAGAGCAGACAGTAAGGTCAAGTTTGGTGAGTCAGTCAGATCATTTTTTGTTCTTCCCCGTTAGCCAGTAGCTTTTGTTGTCTTTATCTTTGCGCCTTTCACATATTTTGCTATCTGAAGAACGTTATCTGCTACCAGGTTGACTGCATTGTGCTACTGGCTTCGCGAAACGTTGATCCGACGTCCCTGTACACATTCTGTCGAGCCATATAGATGATGCACTGCAGTGCTGTGCATTCTGGAGGATGTTTCATATTCAGAATACTAATCAGAGGCAGCAAAGCATGTTGAATCATACGGGCTTTTCCACTGGACAGAAAAAACCTTCCCAACTCCCATCATTTGTTAGTTTTCCATTACGGAAAAAAAAATGCAGAAATGCAAAGTTTTGTTCTGATCGTTCATAGTTGAAAGGTAGCTAAAATTAGTCCGGTGGAGTGCATTTTATATTGTCTTTCCGTCCCAGAGTGATAGGTGTTGGGCGTTTAAAGGCGTGGGTCTCATATGTACCAGCCACTTTTTATGCTCAGTTTCTGAAGGCGCAACAAATGGTTCGCCGAATCTTGCTCCAAAATTGCAGTAGAAAATCGGCTTTTGGAATTAATTAGCTTAATGTGTTTCTGGTTGCTAAAGACAATGCCTTTCGAGGAGTTCGTTTTTCGACTCATACATTCTGGATCGTCATCTTCTCTTATATCGCCCAAATAGTGATCCTTTTCCTCTAAGCTGAAGCACTTTAATTGAACAGAGAAAGTCGCATCGTTTGTTTTGATCAGTGCGAAAGGTGCAGTTCCGACCTGCTTGTGGCGGCTCACGAGATCATGCGGTGGCAGAGCGCGTAAGTGGTCTGCAGAAGTTCTAACCAAGGATATTTGATGTTTAATGCATAGCACTTTAGCTGTTTAAATTTGTAGTGTTGAGTTTTTCTTGCTAAGAAGTTCATCGCCAATTCAAGGAACTCCTTGCATACATCACGAAAGGAATATTGGAGCAAAGAGCACACCTTCGAAAGGTTCAGTAATTTGCTGGACAACTTCATGCTCTATTCCCTGTCGAAGATTATCAGAAATCAGGTTCCACCTTGACCTGAGGTAATTGAAGAAGCGTGTTCTATGGTGCATAATACGAACGACTGTAGCATGCAGGGAAAGCTGCAGAGGTGACATTTCCGATGATATGATGGCTACATACAAAAGGCGCCTGTTTGTTTCTCGTTCTTACGTCTTCCCTTTTTTGTTCTCCGCCAACAGATGAAGAAATGAAGAAAGAATATGTATGCCGTGAAAGGGGGGGGGGGGGGGGGGGGGGGGGGGAGTGATATCTTCAACAGCTTTCCTTTTTTCTTTTCTCCCCCCTTTATGTTCTCTTAAGCAGTTAGCTTGGCGGATGTTACAAAATCTAGGCCAGTGGATGTTAATAAATCTAGGCCCTTATTCTTTTAGGTTCCATTCGAGAGGGCAGAAATTCTCTGTTCTCTTTGTAATCTTTATTAGAGTGAGAGCGTTAGCATGGCCAACGTCAGAAGGGTCGGAAAGCCATTTTCGAAAGGCGTCTTCGTTCGTCTTCTGTCTTTTTTGGTTGACATATTGCTCTTTTTCAATATCTTCGGCTGTTTGTGAGGCTCACAATCCGTTTTCTGCGCTTTTGTGATTCGCTGAATGGCTCGAAATTGAGCTCCTCAGACTAGACCAGTGCGCCACCATCCTCCGGTTGTTCATTCAAGGCCGTTTGGTGGTGTAGGGAAATCCCTAAGATCTGATCGCTTAACAGAAACTCCTTTCAGTGCAATCCTCACTTTCATCGATGACTGAAACCATGTTCCGTGCGCGAGATTTCCCAGAGAACAGGCATCGAGTAGCAGCAATAAACATGTCGGGACAAAATTACATATATGTGCTCCAATTGATGCATCTCTTAATATTGGCGGATTTATTGAAGTGTGATACGAAGGGCATCCATTAGAAAACGAAGTGTCTCTGCCCCCGGGAGTAACTGCATTCATTCATCGATTAGGGAATCAGGGCGTGCAAGATCTTTGCACAAAATAAGTTGCACAAAGGCGCGTTTGGTTTTTTAAGCTTTTTTTGCATGTCTTGACATACGGATAGACACCAGACATGGTTACTGGACGTAATGGCCATTTGACAAGTTCAGTGATGTATTTCAATGCAAAATTCATGCAGTGCAGCAGGTGGCGCTTGCTGCAGCGTCTCTGTGTTGCATCGTATTAGTTGCTTCGATTCGATCAGGATATGCTGTACTCATAATCGAATCAAATTCTTTCTGCAGCCAGTTGGTGAGAACTATGCATATATTTGTTAGTAGAACGAAAAGCGTTCACAGCTGAAGAAGCATCTCTTTTAGGTGAGAGAATCGTTCATTTCCACGCTTTAGCGATAGCGTCCCACAATACAGCAGTACTCAAACATAACGTCAAATTCACAGGTCAAACACCAGTCTGTCTTGAGTCAATATCGCATTGTTTTTTAGCGGTGGTCTATCCGAAATTAACAGGTGTATTTATAATTCAATAACCTTATTTCAATTTATAATTGGAATAAAATCTCGATTCAGCGAATATAGAATGAGAAGAAGCATAGTTTTATCTTTGATGAAGTCAAATTTAATCAATCCATCTTCGTTTTTTGTTATCACTGGTCGGCCATTATGCCCACCAATCCTTTTTTACCAAAGAGAATCGTGCAGAAATTTAAACTTTCGTAGGCTTTGCACCGAGTTAGACTTTATACAGTCATAACCATATATTTAAAGGATTGTTAAATATGCTCATTCGATTTATAAATGAATCCGCCACAAAAGCAGTGCGATTTTTGTGCTCAACAGAATTGTTTAAAATGTGATGAGCATCGTCGTTTTGAAATCGAAAATTGCATCGATAAATTGCCTTTGCGCATTATGTGCGAGACTCGTATGAACACACATGAAATATGTTCTAGATGAAATACAAGTGAGTGCGGTTCTTCTTTTTGTTGATCATAATTGTACGCAGATTGCTGTTTGCGCATCTGCACTCGCTATATTTGAGTGCGTTTACTCGATTATTGCCATCCATTTGCTTTCTGTTCGAAGCGGCGTTTGTCAGTAAACGGTGTGTGCGTCGATTGTGATCGGTCTGAGGGCACTGCGTCAGGATGCCATCTAAACGAAAGGTTTATCAACTGCATCGTAGTATGGATACTTGTAGGTTTTTACTGAAATGAGCAAGGATAAGCTATCATCAAACGAGTGTGAGAACACGAAGCGAGTTGGTCATCTGAGGAGTGGCAAAGTAGCTAGCTATTTGTATGCGGCAGTGGAGCAGAAGTTGTAGCATTAAGATTTGTGTTGGTGATTTGATGCGAAGGAGGTCTTAAGATTGTGAGCCACCACTTTTCTTGCGGTCTGTTCCTCTGAGTCATCTTTAATTCTTGGACTAAACTTCATTTTGAGCTTTCTGTTGTGTTGTTCTTAATTTTTGAAAGGGGAAGGAATTTTTATATCGTATTAACAGCTGTGGCATATTTCATTCACTGAAATAACGCTGCAGTCAGTGAGGACAGAAACATGAACACGTTTTCGGAGACGGATATAAAACCAGCCACATGCAAATGTGCATTGCAGATACGAAGCTACGACAGCAAAGGTTACCCGCATGGCAACCTATACTCACAGCATCCAGCGTTATACCAGCCATATTCGCGGTTGGCATTATCTTTTTACCTATCGGTGTCGCACTGTTTTTGGCAAGCGAAGGAGGTTTGCTTTCAGATTATTCGCTATTAAATTTTCATTGCTTTGAAATGACATTTGATATTTGATTGCTTTTGAAACCAAAGTTATTAACAGCTGTGGCATATTTCATTCACTGAAATAACGCTGCAGTCAGTGAGGACAGAAACATGAACACGTTTTCGGAGACGGATATAAAACCAGCCACATGCAAATGTGCATTGCAGATACGAAGCTACGACAGCAAAGGTTACCCGCATGGCAACCTATACTCACAGCATCCAGCGTTATCCCAGCCATATTCGCGGTTGGCATTATCTTTTTACCTATCGGTGTCGCACTGTTTTTGGCAAGCGAAGGAGGTTTGGTTTGCTTTGAAATGACATTTGATATTTGATTGCTTTTGAAACCAAAGTGCTCCTTAGTTAGGAACAGAAATCTGAAGGGGAAGCGGCAGAGGGCAGGGATGCCCCAGTTCCTCATTGCAGCATCATTTAGGGAATGTTGGACTCCTTTCACTTGTCTCCTTCAGTTGGGATGGTGCAGAATCTCAATTAATTCCACAAACTCATAAGAACAATCTGCAAAGCACAGCAGCATGACAATGCTTCCAATATATGAATCTATACTCCACTGCCTGCGGGGTGCTGGGAGCTTCCGGTTTTTTATTTCCGAAATCATGGTGCATGGTCCTTCCGCTCTGGAGAATTGAAGGGCGGGTTATGGAGAGCAGCGGTGGAGGAGGCTGTTTGATGGGAAAGCCGTCGCTCGTTCATCCGTTCTTTTCCGCTCCCCTCCTTCATTTCTTCCCACCCTCCCCTCTCCTCCACCCTCCCTCCCCCTTCCAAATGAGTAGGCGTCTTTTGTCCCCCACCCCCTTTAGCAGAAATTTCGTGAACAGGAGGTTCGTTGATCTTCAAAATTTTACTGAAACGATTTAAGGACAGCGCGTTTAACTATTTCATAACTCTTAAGTATTGAAAAGCGTAAAAGTGAGGCTTTGAACAAGTCATGCTCATAGGGACGAGTGCGTGTCAGTCAGTCCGTTTCCATTGATATAATTGCTGGAACGGAGCTGATCTTATGTGCAGCTAGGCCTTCCAGTACGGTATTGGTTTGTCTCGCTGCAGAGAGAGCAACTTTTATGAATTGTAGGAAACTCAAGATAATTACGCATTGCGCAGTTACTATTACATGTATCGGCCAGTGTCATTTGAAAACCCCTCGTGGATTTTCAGCGCCTATATATAGTATGGCCTAGCCGTCTTTTTTTTTTTCAATTGGATGTTTTTGTTTCTTCGGTCTGGTTGTCCAGCTTGGTGATTTCTTGTTAACCGTTTCAGTTGCTAGTGTTGACGATTTTTTTAAAGAAAAGAAGTGAAGAATGTTGTTGATTTTCGTAAATGGCACAGTCATGACATCACTTAAGTTGAAAGTATCGTTTTTAGTTCAAGAGGTGCAGGTGGATTACACGAATTGTCCGACGCCATCGGAGATACTTTGTCAGATGAAAATCACTTTAGACAAGGCATTTGAGGTATGTTGTTTGTTTCAGTTTTCGTTTTTCATATCTAGTGGAGAGTGAGCTATAGTTGCATGGGCTAAGCGTTCAACGCTGCTTGGCTAAACGAATTTGTGGAAGCATACTGGAGGGAGGGAAAAGGAATTGAGGAAGGGCAGCAAACAGCCTTATGAAGTCCGCAAGCAATCGACCATTGCTTATATTTTGCTAAGCTTGCTCGTATTGTTTGAGTAGCAACGAATATCACCGCATTTCAGTTAGCATTGTGGCGTTTGCTTCGAGCGCGAGGGGGTGGGTTGTTTTTTTTGCAACTGTTATGTTGAAGATGTCGGTACTTTGATCTTCTGTTTTCGCATGTATTTTCAACGTTCGCTAGAATCGACCAGTAGAAGCATCATACTGTTAGTGAGGTTATAAAAAAGTTTTGCCAAAAAGTATTTTGTAATTCCGACTGAACCATGAAGTAGAGCGGGTTGGATTCGGCGGTTATCACTTAACTTACACGCCACATGAAAACGGATGAGCATGTACCGCTGTGGTCACATATACAGTTTATGCCAAGAGGATTGAACTGCGTTCGGAAAATAGTTAGGTGGTGTGCCCAAAGAGGATAAATTTTTTGCGTTTTCATTATTTTCAGCATCAGTTTAAAATAGGAAAACGAGAATGAGAACGTTATGATAATACAACATTGTGATAATTGTATTGCTGTAAAGCTTTTATCTATCGATGAAACAAACGGCTGGATTTGATGAGGAATTAAGTCTGCATAGGAAAATTATGTGCGACAAAGGGGGGGGGGGAAAAAAAAAAACGTGGTCCATATACGCAAAAGTCGTCTTTTTCTTTTTAGATGTGCCTAGTCGGTCTTTTCTCTTATTTTGAGCTCTGTTTTAAGATATTATTGCAATTGCAGGGTGATGTGTACTTTTATTACGGTTTGGATAATTATTATCAGAATTTGCGACGTTATATGAAAAGTCGGAGTGATGCGCAGTTGATTGGTGATTTGCAGGTTTGTTATTTCCTTTCATGTATTAAATCGAGATTTTTCTTTTGTTGACGCTGGGGGACGTTCTTTAGCTGTACGAAGCGAAAGGCAGTGACCATTAGCCAGCTGCTGCGCTTTACCTCCCTCATATATTGGCGTCTTCCAGAGGTCTTGCGAAAGAGCTGCTGAACTAGCAATTAATTAATTTTGCTTTTTTTTTGACTGTTATTTGATTTTTGGCATTTCGATTGGTTTTATTCCATTTTAGGGTTTTCTCAGTGTAATTTGCTCGGAAGATCTTTACATTGTAAGCCAGGTCCAATGAGTTATGGTGCTGATTTGTTTTTTTTCAACGTTTCAGTAAATTTTTCCGGCCTTTTATAAAAATTTCCAAATTGTTCCAGTTCACAGGGCACGTGAAAATTGAGCTGTGATTTAAAGCTGACGTTGCTGAGCTGTTTCTGGAACTGTAAAACTAGTAATTCAGTCTCTGTTCGTTGAGGAACATGTGTTGTAGTTAACGCTGAATCGTAGTTCATCGTATGTTTGAGATCCTTTTCGCCTTCTTCCGGTTCCCTCCCCCGCTCCTCCTCCACTGACTGGAAATGAGACTTCATCACATAAATTCACTCTCAGTTCGGCTTGTAACACCCGTTATTCGCGACAAATGGCTCAGAATAGGGAGAGGGAAATGCGTGTATGACTCGTCCTTTGTTCAGCAATGCGCACTCGAAACGTGTAGGCGCCCTGTTGCTTGAAGCGCGTATACTTGCAGAATGTTGGTGATTGTGCGCCATATGCCTATTTAAACACGTCGACGGGTCAGCAGAAGGTGATCGCTCCATGCGGTGCGGTCGCCAATTCCATGTTCAACGGTAGGTTATTTTCCTACGAAATTTTCTCAGTTCGGTGGGCATTTTGAGAACTTGCATTCATGTGCTCAAAAATGCCAATTTCGAACGCTTGATGATTAATCCAGTGAGCGAACTGGTGGTGAATACTATTTCTGCGGGAGGATTAACCTTCATGTCCGGCCACCAAATCACGCCAGTTTGCAGTTTTCATATTACGTCATCACTTTGTTGGTATCAGTGAGACAAATCATATTAGCAGCGTAGGAGATGTTAAAATTATTGTTGAAGCTCAACGATACGCTTCCCATCTTAGTCGCTTACTTTATTAATATTGTTGCTGTACTTCGTTTTTTTTTGGTATGAATATTCTCTACCCTCGAATTCCATTTCGACGTAAGCACCGTGGTACAGCGCAGTACCTGGGAAAAAAAAACTGCATTCGCGTCACTACCTGTTAGTGAAGAATGTGGCTGTGCACCTAAGCGAGCTCACGGATGGATGCGTGCCATTGGGGTGCCTTAGGTAGTTTTTATTGGTTGGCGCATTTCTATGTATTAATAAGCATTTAAGAACTTACCAAAAAGTTAACGGTTCCCTGAAACTGCGACGAAGGGTGAACTCTATTTAGAAGAGCGCCAAAACAAGGGGAGCATTTAAATGGCAGCTACATCAGCGTGATTCATCGACGTTCCATATTCTCTTTTCATATCTGCTTGTGCCCCTTCATCACCATAAAGTGATGACCAGACGCAAATTTGACTTTGTCAAAGTGTTCGTGACGAAGAGATGAGCAAGCATTCGTGTAGAATGTTCGTTTTTCACTCTCCTCAGCCCATGTTTTTCATATGAGTGGTCCCCCCCCCCCCCCCCCCCCCCAAAAAAAAACAGAACGAAGTCTTCGTTGCTTCTTGCAGAGTTATTATAGTGTCGGTATTTTTGACTTTTCGCAGCATGCTAGCAAACCTTCGGTTTGGGAGTGGTGAACTGCGACAGTGCGAGATCTCCGAGTCATGTGTTATCTGCAAAAATTCATTAGAAGATACTCATGTGTCCTGGTCGTACCAGTTAATCAGCTTTAATAGCTCTTCTGAAGCATTAGTAGATCGGATGTTATAGGAAGAAATTATTGCAAGCTTTGGGGTAACTACGGCATTGCAGATCATTCTGTCTTAACGAATTGCAGCGTCGTTTCAGATCATTTTCGTCGCTGCAGCTTATTTAATATTTTGCTGGCATGAATGAATACATCTATATGTATGTAAATATATATATATATATATATGAATATATATATATATATGAACCCCATTAACTCGATCTACATGTACTTTTTTACGCAATTGTCCTTTCGAAAAATAAGCCGTATTTTTCATTTTTTGGCCATTTGTTTCTTCCCCATATTAACTGTCGTGTTTGAGAGCTTGTCGTATAATTTAGCATTAGTTGACGGCTAATTTATTCCAGTTTTCGTTTTCAGATACATTTACATTGTATAGAGAGGAAGATGGCTCTGTTGTTCCATGGACTTACAAAGGAATTGTTTGGCCGGTGGACAAGGAAAGGAAGTTTAAGAACCCTCCGGGGGCCAACCTTCAGGAAGCGTTCGCGGTAGCTTTCAATTCACTTATTTGCTTAGTCATTTATTTGGGCTTTAGAATTCATTACAATCATCGAAATCCGAGAGGCAACTGAATAGATCGTATTGCACGAAGTTAAGCAGTACAAGTGCATGGTGGCACAAGCACTTTGACAAGGAGCTGCGCGTTTAGTTTACAACAGAGTTTACAGGAGTACGATGAATCGGTGTTCGTCTCTACGGGACACAGAGCTGATAAGATCTCGCCATCTTCTGCCTTGCTAGGGGTCCTAGTAACTGATGTAGAATAAGTGGTGCGGGATAGTAGTAATGAGTTTAATGAGCCAGCAATGTTTCTGTTTTTGTGTCCACATGTTAATGCTGTAGTGCTAGGAATAGGGAATGAGCGCGCGCGGTATTAAAGAACAATTTTATTGTAGTGGCTTTCTCCATCCAGCGTTATAATTCTTTCTTGTTTGTTTGTTGCATGTATGTGAAAATAGAGGGGAAAGATTCATCCTTTATAATTATGTAGCTATGGGAACTCTTCAGTGCTCCTTCTCGAAGGAACCCACAATCAGGAATGGGGTTTGGGGGGAGGGGAGAGGGGAACCCTCCTTCCTTCCCATTCCCCTCAGTTGGAGGAGAATGATAGTTGAATTTGCGACCGCCATCCCCTCGAAAAAAAGGTAAATATGGGAAGGGAAAGAAAAAAAGAAAATTAAGTTCCCCACCAGTGTAGCTGAAAGTTGAAGTTAGAGGTAAGCTGGGAAATGAGTGGGAACGTGGGAGGTTGTAAACGTGTCTTACCTGTTTAATGTCTTATTCGTCTGCTGGGTCTGAAGTTTGGCGAGCTTCGCGCAGCTAATTTGTAAATGTGCACTTCATCGTTAAGACAGTACTGACTTCCACTCGCACATATGGGTAATTTATTAACACAGTTGATAATTCTCATTAAATTTAAGGATACTGTAAAGCCACCAAATTGGCAAAAAGAGGTGTGGCAGTTGGATCCGATGGATGAGGACAATAACGGATTTCTCAATGCGGATTTCATCGTTTGGATGCGAACCGCAGCATTGCCGAACTTCCGCAAACTTTACCGTATTCTGGTCAGGAACGATAAGCAGCCGCAAGGCTTATATAGCGGTGGTCTGCCAGCTGGGACATATCGTCTCGACATTAAAAGCAGTATGTCACGGTCGTACCGAACTTATAAATAGCTCCGCTTTTTCTACGATTGCTAATGAAGTGAAGCTTGCGAGGGATGTGAGGGGAGGGGGGGAGGGGAAGGTGAGGCAAGGGGGTAGGAAGTAGGAGAATTTAGCAAGGAACCTCCGTGGATTATATGCTTTAGTCCATGAATTTCTTAAGACCGTGGCTTGCTAGATAAAGATCGTTTTAGGTATCACTTCTCTAGCGTGGACCGTTGTAGATGGGAAGGCTGTCAGCGCTGTTATGGTATATTGTTTTATCTGTAATAAACAGATGGTGTGCCCTCCATATCTCGAGATGCCCTTAAACGAAAGAAGCATCTGCCGCAAAGCCATCAAGAATTACTTGCTTCTGAAAGTGCGGTTTTACTGAAACTGCTGAAGCAATATGTAATCTTCGTTATCGTCGCATGACAGCCTCCGTCATTTTTTTAATTGTGCTATTAGGAAAAAAAATTTAGAGAGGTTTCTGCTCATTTTAAAAACGAAGTATGAAGTGCTTTTCTTCATTGGCGAGGATGCTATATTACTCCTGCTTATTATATTCGTAAATTAACACTTCTCCAGCCTTCATTGGATGTTTTTCTAGAATATTTCAGATTACCCAGTGACGGTATTTGGTGGTCGTAAATCGTTCATAATAAGTACAGCTTCTTGGGCAGGCGGCAAGAATCCTTTTCTTGGAATAGCCTATATGGTTGTCGGAAGTATCTGCATTGTGCTCGGATTCGCATTTCTACTTATCCATCTTAAGTTTGGCGCGAGGTTTGTGTTGTTTAGTTCTTTTTTTTGGCACTTCATGGTTAGGATGTTGTTCTTTTAGTGACTGCAATGTTTATGCAATTTTTATCTCTCAATAACCTTTTGTTTTCTCGAAGAATCGGGAGGACTTTTTCATGATATGTGTGCTTTGCAGATTTTCCGATGTGACAAGTATTTCGCAACCACCGATGCATTGAAAGCATTTTCCGAAAGAATTTTATTCGTTTGTCACTTATTCCTATTATTGCGCTTGTAATCAGTCCACCGGATTACGGTTTCATTTCATTTGTCGAATCCTATGTTTTGAACGTTGTGTGCCTCCTGTGCATGTAAACAGCCGGAATATAATGAGCTATGTTAGAACGGATTTATGAAAATCAAAAATTTTTCCATTTTTTGCCAGTCTATTATTGAGATAGAATTGTTTGCTTGCCAAATGTGGAAAGCGGTGATGCGGTGATTGCTTTAAATGACCTCGCTTGTGATATTTTAATTGTTTTGAAAAGATATCCTTGCATGAAATTTTTCTCATTAATGTTTTACCGTATTAAGAACATTTGGAGTCATTAATCTTTTTAATATATCATAAGTAATGCCATGTGCAATATTGCTATTTTATTTGATGACATCACGGGTTCGCAAAAATCTTGAGCTGTTTGTTTGCAAGCCGTTTTTTAATTAACGATTTTGTTAATTTTCTTCCTAGATTGTGGTACCTTTTGGTATTGGTTAACAGTGATGCCTTGTACAGTTTGCAGGGAGCAAGAACAAAAGTTATTTGAGAAAATGGTATGCAGCCTTGAGACGTCTTAACTGAGCGTTGAGCATCGAAACAATGCAAAAAAATTTGATGAGCATTGAAGCAGAGAAGAGTGGAGAATTCTTTTTAAGGGTACATTCACCATTTAACGCTAATTGAAGTTTAGTTGATTTATTCGAAGCAGCCGCATTTTTAAATCAAACAGTGCAACAGTTCAGCTATTTTGACTAATTGTAGCGAGCTTTGCTCGCGGCATTATTTATAGTAAAATGGAACTGGGCGGTACAGTACGGTTTTCATGCTGTTTGAAGTGAAGGTAATGAAATCGCTGATTATAAAGCTATTTGTTCCAAAAATAGTGCATGGTACTTCGTAACTTGAAATTACGAGCAATCATTGGAGCTTGAGGGAGGAGGTTGCGAAAGTTTGGAAGAGGGAATCTTTTATTGTTGAAATGGAAGCTGTGAGAGTAATAAGAGAAAATCATCAGCTTTTGCATTCCTCATCTTGGGAGACGGGGGAGAGTGGATAATGTTGAAAAAGGAAGCGCCAAGCCCATTCTCTCAGTTATTTCTTGATGCGTGAAACAAGTTTCAGCCGAGGTTCTGTACTCGTTTCTCGTACTAAAGCATGTTTTGCTTTCTCCTTGATGCTTAAATTCATTATTTTACTTCTCTGTTTAATTTCACTTATTCATTTTAAATGTCTTTCTCTTGTGGCAACTTTTGCTAGAATAAATTAGGCGACAGACGAGTGAAAGTGGGGGAAGTATGAGTAATGAGTTACCTCTGTTGCGTAGCTGTGTTAGTGCAGAACGAGTGTACATATGAACATTGAACGATATGTGTTTTCGGCAGAAACATACAATACGCATTTCATAAATTCACGCTCTTCAATAGGGATGGGAAGTGAATTTTTTTAAATTCCGTTTTTTCTTTAGGGCGAGGGTGGGGAGGAGGGCAACTACCAAAGCCGACTTTCCGTTGCTTAGAACTTGTCTCGATTTCGAAAGTCTCTTATAAGCGAATAACTTATTATTTTTACAAAAATCTTACAAAGATTTTTTTCAGACTTCTCTGTTTAATTTCACTTATTCAGTTAGTGCAGAACGAGTGTACATATGAACGATTCATATCTTTTTCTTACTCTTTCAAAACCCTATTGTTAGACATTTATCGGTTGAAAACATGAAGGCTGAAATTTTATTTGCCGAAGTTGGACGTTCACCGTCCAAAACCGCGCTAGCAGCCGAATTCATTGAAATGTGGAAGCGGCAAATTCATAAAACAAGTTGAGTTTGCATCTGCGAAAAACGTTTTGAGTAAATTTTACAGTTAACCCTACGTCGATGTAGGTTTCTACGACCGCAGGCTGAACTAGGAATTGATGTGCCTATGTAGAATATAACCGAATGATGTTGAATGTTGTTCGATTATGGTAATGAAGCTTTCTGAATTCCTTTCTTAAATTTATCTGTTGCAGGTTATGCAAAAGTGCAAAAAATAAAGATTTCTAATGCGAATTCCGCCTTTTTTGAAAGCTTCAATTGGTTTAGTTATAGTAGCTGTTAATAGCCTGTGTTCTTGAAAAGCGCGATATAAGGGGATTAGTATACGAAGTTGGAAGGGATAAGCTCGTTTTGAAAGATGTTATGCACTGAAGTGATGGTTGAGAGCCATCCATGATAAAAACCAGTATTTTTAAACTACGTAGGATTATGTGGAACGTTTAGCTTCCTATTTACGGGAAAACAAATCGAGACAGAGTGGCACAGAAATAGTGAAAGGTAATGTGACAAGGAGAAGTTTTCCTATATGATAAAGTAGATTGTTGAACCTGACTAAACACTGATTATGATGTTGTTGGTACGTGAGAAGCGCGCTGTCTTTTTCTCTTTAATTTGTTTTATCAGTTTTCCACTTCACACACTGAAGCATTTGGAGACAGGGTATTTGATACAAGTAATTAGTAACGAAAATACAATCTTAAGAGTGCATGATTTAAAATGGCAGACAAATTGGACACGTATTGCAAGCCCATAGCGGAGCGAAACATGAAACATTTGATACAAAGACACACAATGAGACAAAATGTTTGGAAAAAGACGATCGACCATTTGGTTGAAGTGCAAGCTCTCCACTGTGATTTAGCTTGCTGTTGAGCTGAACAACATAATAAACGATTTTAACAGCTTAATCATTTTCACAACCAGCAAACAGAACGGCAAAATTTATATGACACATTGAACGATATGTGTTTTCGGCAGAAACATACAATACGCATTTCATAAATTCACGCTCTTCAATAGGGATGGGAAGTGAATTTTTTTAAATTCCGTTTTTTCTTTAGGGCGAGGGTGGGGAGGAGGGCAACTACCAAAGCCGACTTTCCGTTGCTTAGAACTTGTCGCGATTTCGAAAGTCTCTTATAAGCGAATAACTTACTATTTTTACAAAAATCTTTCATAACAGCTGATTATATCATTGAAAATATCAAAAAAACCGATAAAAGTCATAAAAGGTCATTAAATAATAAAGCAAAATTATGGAGTTTAAACGCATTAATGCCGCCGTTTCAGAATTAACATCAAAATGAAAATAACTAATAAAAAGTCACTCGGTTTGTTTGTAGTTATTGGTGATTGCATTGATTAGCAGTTGGACCCATTGCGAACGATTCCTTATGCTTGAGCTATGTACCCGACATTTAATGATTTGGACTAATGACATATCATTGAGAAAAACAAAGGAACGACAAAGACTGCATGAATAAAACCTAACGCAGAACATAAAATGATCGTTTTCGTAAACGTTACATACATATATATACTGTAGAAGAAAAGTGGCATAACGCACACCACTGTTGTTGATGCCGCCTGAAATCTCTCTCATTTAATACGTTAGGCGGGAGACTTTCGTATAGTTAGCACTTCATGTAAGTGATTCAACAGTCAGTGAGATATAAAGAATTAGAAACGTTTAGTTTGAACGAACTAAAGCATCTAAGTCAGTTCCACCATCAGCTTCTGCAAAGTACTATCAGATAAACGATAACAGCAAAATGATTACGTATTTTTGAACTTACTACTAACGCGTGACTTATTCTTATAGATCAAATTCGATGTACTTATCTGGGCTACAGTTGAATCGTTTTTAATTTATTTAGGCTTATTGGTGGAATGTTTTATTCGTTTTTCGTGGTTCTATTTCTCTAAATACGAAGAAATTCGTTGTGTAAACGAGTTGAAGCTTTGCTCACATTTAAAAAACACTAAGGAAATGGAAGAAAAAATTAGGCATGGTAAGCTTATATATGGTGTGGTGCATTACAAAGGTGTATGCTTGAAATAAAGGAAACGTTGAAAAGAGAATAAAAATGATGTGTAAAATAAAAGCACCGCTTTGTAGTTAGCGGTTGAGAAAATTTTCGACTTTTATTGAACGTTAGGATGAGAAGGAGTAAATGATTTTATCACACACTTGTATGGTGGGGTAGGCGACCGCTCGTATGGAATATGCGATACGTTCTTCACTGCTGAGAGATGGATCGCTTGTGAAGCAGTGATAGCTGATATGAGCCGTATAGTCAACCGTCAAACCGACCGCCATCACTACATTCACCATCACGATTATATCCAGGTCAGCTCCCCACGCGCCCAAACCGCCAAGGCCATTATTATCATTATTATTATCATTATTATTATTATCATTATCATTATCATTATCATTGTCATCATTATTATTATTGTTATTATTATCGTTATTATCATTATAGTTATTATATTATATTATATTATATTATATTATATTATATTATATTATAATTATTGTTATTATTATTTACTATTTATTATTTAAGTTTTATGAAAATATAGGACCGCAATAACTTCGTTTCCTACGAGATATTACACATCGGAATTTTAAAAAAAAGAAAAAACTGGTTTGGTAAAAATTTCACCGAGTGATATGGAAACGACGGAGAGAACGGCAAGTGAGATCGCCTTAACGCATGGCGTGAAGAGGGCACAAAGTAATGATAGGCAAACGATAGTCGTAACAAGGGACTTTGTTGTGGCACGCCGAGTCGAAAGAATAAGATCGAAAACTGTCGAATCGTACATATAGATCGAGAATCTTCTTGGCAGTCGTGCTCGTAGATTCTCGGCCATCATGGCACGCTTTTGCCAACTACCCATTCCTTGAACGCAGATCTCCAGTGCTAGTTGCTGCACTTGCACCGAACCATCGCTGAAGTGATGAAACTCGAATTATGTATGCATTTAGTTTTCACTTCTCATTTCATTTCATTAGACGATGCATCTCATATAACAGATATACAATTTATGTCTGCAATCGACATGTCAGAAAGATGTTATCGACATGTAGGTAAGTAGCAGCTGTATCATATCGATATGTGTCAGTTAATAAGTGAACTACGATTGCGCAATAAAAATATTTCATTTGGTGCAATCAAGATTCACATGCTAAGCTGAGCGAACCGACATAAGGCATAGCCTATGCTGTTTTGTCACTACAACAGTGCCTACAGTTTTCACTCTGGCACGCCTTCTATTTAGTTCTTTAAATCGTACCTTCTATACTCGAAGGACACAAATCGAATCGAGTCGGGATTCTCGTCTAGAAACTGCGGCAAACTCGCAAAGAACTGCTGAATGCTGTCATTTTGTGTAGGGTACTGCGCTTCATAGTCTTCGATCCATGTTGTGAAATTGTTGCAAAGGTATTCGATAGAGCGGATATGCCTCAGGTCTTCGTGAAGCTCGGAAACTGTTCCAAGCGATTTGTTCATCAGAATGTCAATCATTTCATGATCTTTGCCGAGCTTAAACGATAACTGCTTATTACTTATCTCCTTAACTGTCAGTACTCAAACAAAAGTGCCCGACTGCGGCAGAAAGAACACAAATCAACTCTTGAGCAGTAAAGCATGATTAAAGCCATTAGTTTGTAGCCCTTTCCATAAGAAATCCCAACTTCGACAGAACTTGGGAAGGCAGTTTGTCATTCTACCTTGGAATACATTAGCATCTCACTACATCTTTATAATTTATTAGAGTTGAAATACCCACACGATCTTTGATATCGAACGCAGTGGCCAAGAACGACCGATCATCGAAGGTCTTCTCCGGGGCGAAATTGACATGCATTTGCGTTGATGAATAAGCACTCGCAGACCAATAAACGACCAGAACGAGCACCGAGATGGCACGTACCCAACGATGGTGTAAAAACCTCGCGAAGCTTATGTATGCTGACAAATCTGGCCTGAAGTGGTCAGTTCAAAAATAACCTATATCCTGAAATGATGACCAGAGACCTACGGAAGTTGATAGTGTACCTCAAAGGCTGCCTTATAAAGAGGTTAACCCAGTGCCCGTTGCTCGACATTCTTCCGTTATTTGGTTACTGTAAACGAATTTTAAACTGTTCGCTTTACAGAATTTATGAATTCTTTCTAAAGCTGAATTACATTTACTTCAGTTTCGTAAAGCTTGTGATAAATAACATAAAATTTGAGATAGCAATCCGATATATCTCAACTACACCATCTAGTGGAATGAACATGAGCAGGTGATGGAAACTAACAAGAATGTCAAAGTGATTCTGTTTCTTCATTCAGTATAGAAGCAAAATTGAAATGTGCAAACGACATAAGTGAAACCATCCCTTTCAACTGACATCAAGTAAATTAGAAATTAGTTACAAACTAAAAACACTTACATTTTTGTGTTCAATGTTGGTAAGTCGAACGAGCAACTATGATATCGAAGCAGTATTGGGCTGAAAAAGAACAACTGCAGCAGCCAACCGAACATGAGTGCAGTGGCGGTGCAATTGCAGAAGGAACGTACATCCGGAGGTGACATTGAACCGCCGATCTGAAATTACTTCATATACACATTGCTATGACATAGGTGTCGCATGATGTAGTTATTGTGATTATTGAAATCACATATTCTAGATGACGCCAGAAGAAAAGCCAAATCAAGAAGCCAGGAGGTCGAACCAAAAAGCCGGAACGTGAAATCAAGAGTCGTTATCAACGCACAGTCGTTTGTTGGTTATTGAGAACAACTATAACATTATTCCCTGAGTACTACTTTATGCAAAGATGCCCACTATAGAACAATGTTTCATACTAAACCGACTAGCTGGCTCATGAGTGCATCGTAAAATGCTTTGAGATACTACTAACCATTAATGTGTCGCTTTATAAAAAATTTTTATATCTTCCAGATAATAATGTTGCTCAAGTGATACTTACTTTTCAACAGTGTTGCCCGAAGTTGTTTGGGCGTAACATAGATATTATTTCAGTTACAAATACCCATAGTGTAGATCCTTTCGAGAACTGGTTACCATTCGCATATTGTGTTTCTGAAGGCGAAAGTGCTCGAAAGAGAGGCTTATAAAGCACTTACCAAGAATGCAACGACGTTAGTGAGTGAAGTTAGAGTCACAGATGGTCCAACTTCGACAAGCATTCTTGACAATCGATTCGACCCATCAACCTCTTTTGAATGGAACCAGTTGTGAATCATTAAAAAGGCATCATCCACACCGACGCCAAGCACAAGAAATGGTGTTATGAACCTTAAATTGATCAATTTTCAGCAGCTACTCATTAGACCTACTAATAGAGTGAAGTTAGAGTCACAGATGGTCCAACTTCGACAAGCATTCTTGACAATCGATTCGACCCATCAACCTCTTTTGAATGGAACCAGTTGTGAATCATTAAAAAGGCATCATCCACACCGACGCCGAGCACAAGAAATGGTGTTATGAACCTTAAATTGATCAATTTACAAGCAGCTACTCATTAGGGCTACTAATTGTAACATTAAGGCATACATAAAAACGAATCATCGAATTAAATGATTATGGCATGCGAATTGAGTATAGGCATTTATAGCGTAGGCATTAGTTCATGGTATATCACATCCAATGAATCATACCACGTACTTTGCGTTACCCCATATCTATTACTGCCATTGCAATTCATACGTCTTGTTAACTTTATAGCATTTTTTAAACATTCTTAGCCGATCCCTTCTTCATTTTTCATCCCGCTTCATGAATCTAAATTATACCGTTATTGAAATGCCACTATTTTTACTTGATTGTTTTTCGATTTGTCTAGAAATGATTGAAAAAGAACAGCATTGATATACACAACGTGCTCACATCATGCAATTGATCGGTGTCCCTTTGAAAGAGAAAATAGCAATGGCCATTACACCGGCGATTGTTGGACAAAGTGCCGTCCAAAGTAAAAGACAAAACGTTGCGATGAAGCTCTGCAATCAATTCTTCGATCTATGTCTGTTCTTTAGAAAACCAAAGTTCTACCCAATATGGATTGGCCAAATATTGTCATAGGCTTCAAAAAGCTGTATCTCACCTTAGAAGCGGTGGATAAAATGAGTATATGATTACAGCACCCGAAAGAAAAATTTCTGTAAGAATTTTTGATTGAAATTCTTTTCTAAATAAAAGTTTCAACTAGTGTTTATCTATATGTAACAGATAAACCGTTTTAATTAAGCGTATGCTGCCCATACGAAATATCCACACTCAAAAACGCCAGTTTATGAGTTCAAATTGCCAGCGAATTTGGCATTTGGAATTAAATACTTCGGTTTTTTATATATACTAAAAGAAACGGCATGCACTGTTTGATTAGTGAGCGATTCATTAACACTAAAATACAACTGCGAAATTGCAACTTAAGAAAATGCTCGAAGACAAACTTGATTGTATCTGGTTAACGCCGAAAAGACGACCATCAACATCAGTGTACCGCCGACTATCAAATACGGGATCGTTGAAATGGAACCGACGAGAATTTCGTTATCAACCAATTCGTCACCAAACAAATACAAGCGCAACATCGAATTATTTTGCTTCTGAAAAGGTACATTTGCTCATACGTTATCGCCGCATATACTTGAGACTTAGAAATTTTGATCTATTTTAAGGCAAGTGATTCAATGTCATTATGGAATTTTTGATTGAAATTCTTTTCTAAATAAAAGTTTCAACTAGTGTTTATCTATATGTAACAGATAAACCGTTTTAATTAAGCGTATGCTGCCCATACGAAATATCCACACTCAAAAACGCCAGTTTATGAGTTCAAATTGCCAGCGAATTTGGCATTTGGAATTAAATACTTCGGTTTTTTATATATACTAAAAGAAACGGCATGCACTGTTTGATTAGTGAGCGATTCATTAACACTAAAATACAACTGCGAAATTGCAACTTAAGAAAATGCTCGAAGACAAACTTGATTGTATCTGGTTAACGCCGAAAAGACGACCATCAACATCAGTGTACCGCCGACTATCAAATACGGGATCGTTGAAATGGAACCGACGAGAATTTCGTTATCAACCAATTCGTCACCAAACAAATACAAGCGCAACATCGAATTATTTTGCTTCTGAAAAGGTACATTTGCTCATATGTTATCGCCCATATACTTGAAACTTAGAAATTTTGATCTATTTTAAGGCAAGTGATTCAATGTCATTATGGAATTTTTGACTGGAGAAGTGATAGAAACTGCAATGTATTGGAGGTTTGGGCAAGCTATGATTAGCTGATGCGCAAAAAATTGCTACTAAATGTTTTGCGCGATCTGCAGCAATTTGCAAAAGCTATAGTTCCAACGAGGAATATATATATATATAGGTTTCAAAAAGTATTTAATTCTAATGCGACGCTCATCGACTTAACTGAAGAGTTCTTCGTTAATTCGATGTCGTCCACTAGAAGCATATTGTAACGCGCAAAAATAAATTCGACTAAAACATTATTTCATCACGCACTTTAAACAATAATCCTTTCATCCGATCTCTTCAACATCATCTTTGGACCTCTCGATGGATTTTCTGAAAAACTCAAAATATCTTCGTTAGGAGTGGAAAGTTATTTTCGAGAGCGATTTGTACAGTACGGGCTTCGATGTGTCCTTTACATATCTCATTTGCGCAAGGACTATTATCAGTACAAAAGATAAGGAGGTGGAAGTAGACAGAATAACCTTAAGACGATGATACCACATGAGTTCGACGCTCTTGATCTTCGCAAGAACGGTCGGATTCTCAGGTCGAAATGCCATCACATACCAAAGTATTCCGACGGAACCGTTGTTGACGTTATACATAACACGACGCATCGAAAGATGTTGCAAGAAAACCGTTGAAGTTGGATATTCAATTCGTATATTGTCATTTGGATAGTTTATCCATTCCTACAACAATTGTAAAAAACCTTTTCTTTTGTTTTTTGAACGTTTGAGTTGACGGCTATCCCGTATAGGGGACAAACGAAAAATTGGCTGACGATCAGACTCACTGCTCCATTCGTCAGCGTCCGCAACATTATTTTATGAATATATTATTTTATGAATAGATTTTCTGATTTACTTAAAAATACTTCTGGTGCACCCTACAACCTGATTGATTGACTGTTTCAGTTTTTGTCGATTATATCAATGAAATGGATCACCTCGATAGCGGCGAAATGAGCCTCGGACGAGAATGCAAGATAATCCTTGAGTGTGTGTCTCTTTTCGTTGGGGTCATCTGTGGGAATTATTGCCGATAAACCACGGTCGATGTTCATACGCATCTGATTGAACACTTCGGCACGTAGCATCGAGTCCCCTTTTCCACACTCTCCAACCAGTCCGATCTGTAACGCGAATATCTCATGCTTGGTGTTATAAGAAACTCGGAACGAGGAGTGGGCGTGAAAACGAAGACAACACACTACTGTTTTGTCTTTTTTTTGAAAAAAACCGCAGTAATCGGTTCCTTAAGACATTCAATTGCTAAGGCGTTCCATACTGAGATATTTTCCATCACCTTAAGGCGACCATCTTTCGCATTAAGCGTTCTGCATCCATATGCCTATAGGGATGTTTTGATCTGTTCTTACAACTACCAGCTTACTGGCATCGCCCCAGGCCATAGAAACATATTATCTAATAGAAACTTTTCGTGTCGCTGTCTGCAATACTAGAGATGATCGAAACCCTCGCTCGTACATTTTTAAAATTCTGCACGGAAAACTCGAATAACACTGCAAACCTTGAGGCACCTTATGAATAGCACTGCGGGAGTAAAATTCAAAGTCACCAACTTCTAGTGACGCAGGACATCAAATATACGTCGGACCGAGCAGATTTGCAAAAAAAAACAATGATTCTAAAAGAACCAATATGTCACGGGTCTATTATTTTGAAAATGAAACAAATCGAGGAGTTCGATTTAAGCAATAAATTATTAACGCATTGAAAAAGCTGTAAAAAACAGACCAAATACGGTGGACTGCTGAGATTATAGAAAGTACGATAGGCGATATGTTCAGCGACAGATGGAGCGTCAGACTCGGAATAACCCGTTCGAAAATTGTCTTTGAAACGGATATACACACTGCCTGTCGAGATTATGACTGAGACCTGAAATTTGTTTAAACAATACGAACCGCCATTTCGTAACATCAAACAGAGGCAAATAGCAACCATTGAGCACAAATACAGAAGCTGCGAGTGTTATTCTGCTCTCTTCTTAAAATTTTACTAGCAAGAGCAGGAATTCGTAAATCACCTTGAACTTTTTCTGTTGCATTTGGAAATTCTTCCGTGAGACACTGGTTTCGTTCTTTTTTCTTCTATTTGCTCTTCGAATTTGGTAGAGTTTATTGCATAATTTTAGAATTGCACCATCTTAGATAGTCCCTAATACGTTTTGTACGATATGTGAAATTCGGCAGCCCTTCCTGCCAACTGAAAGTAGTAGAAAAACTAAGATTTTCACTAGAAAGACCAGTGCAATAAACCGCAAAAAAATGAAATAAAATAAAGCCAAAACATTCAAAAACCATAACTTCTCCATCTTCCTAACCTTTCTTGTATTTCCGTCCACAGTATTTTCTGTCCTCCATTTTGGAAAATTCTAGTGGGCTTTCTGCGAGA
>JPKZ01002099.1:275082-323855 GCA_000803305.1 Toxocara canis | reverse complement strand
TGTTCCCCCCCCCCCCACCCCCCCCCCCCCCCCAAAAAAAAAAATGCAGCTATCATCATGTTAAAGAACAGTTTTGTTCCTACTTTCTGGGGAAATCAGGAAGGAAGGATCAAATAATTACATTACCGTTCATCTATGTTTGAGAATGTTCATCTTATGGCGCGGCATAGATATGAAATGAAACACAAGCAAGGCGAGGATAAAAAAACATCTGGTAAAAGGAGTGTAGAATGGACAACATCTACTTTAAAAGAGTGACTTGGAATTTGTGATAATTCGTTCGCCGAGCTATTTTTGATACCAAAAGGGAAGAACTTCGAGGGAATGAAAAAGTGTTACGATCAACAAATCTTATGGTCTATAAGGTATTCAAAATAGTGGCAAAAAACCACTAACAGTGAGCATGAGAGGGCCTAAAATTGTGAACTTACTAGATCGGAAGGCTTCGCGAAAGTTATTCGGTTGCAAGAGATAGTATGGGATCGCGGAATTTCGAAGTCTTGATAGCCATTCTATACGCTACTAATAGATTGAGAAAAGTAAAGAAGAGTAACAAATGCAGACTAGATATGGAATTTAAATGCGGACCAAAATAATGAATGCCAAGCATTCATGCATTGCCCCATTTTCGGTCTTTCGTTTCTATAGAGTGTTAAGCTGAATTGCATAAAAAACAATACAAACATGAAAGCGAAAGAGCCAACGAACGCAGAAAATGTGATTAATGAGTGAGATTGTCGGCCAATCGGTTGACCAAATGTTTGAACAAGTTTTCGTTACGTTTAAACGGCCATTAGATCTCGTTGAAGGTTGAAAATTTATGCCGATCAGAGGGCGCCCGTTTGCGACGTGCAATTCGTGAAAATATTTTGTGCATATGCACAACGATCGCATTCTTTAGATATGCAAACGAAGAACATGCGAGATCTGCTCAGCACAACGATCACATCACACTAACAACGTTGTGCATCACGTGCCGAGGAGCCATAAACCACTAAAAGACGCGTAGGGGGAGAAATTTTCAAATATTGCTCACGGAATAAACATTATCGAAACAATTAGCTCAATTAACGATGCATCGTTTGAGCGTAATAAGGATTATGTATATAAACTGTTTGGAACTTTTATAAAATAAGCTGCAAAATTATCTTCGAACGCCCTGAGAAACTCGTATTGTTATTATGGAATAGGAAATTATTCGACAAAAAATTTTAAAATTGCATCGCTCGCGCTATACAAAAGGATATATAAATTCAGTTTACAAACCATAATGAAGGGCAACTCACTGCGTGACTTTAAAAAAATATATATTAATCGTTTTTTTTTGCAATGCAGAACGTAATTTTTTGAAGTAGGTCAAATAAGGCCAGCTAAGCAAGTCGAGATTCTTAAATTAAGGCGGCAGCAAATTGTAGAAAAATTTAATTAAAACACGGTGGCAAATTCGTTTTTTGCTCATTGTAAGGTATGATAATTCCCGAGTTAAGCGGTAGTCTGCACGTGGATTTGGGCATACCGTTCGCAAAAAGTATGAGGCGATAAAACAAAATTCGCCATCGTCTGGTAGCATGAATTAAAACCCGATCATCTGTGAATCATCTGTCCTGGCAAAAGTCCTCTGTCCCAGGCAAGTAAGGCTATATTGCGCCTTACCTGATCTATGCAATTCTGATTCTTTAAAACATTGAAAATCTTCTGACGCCTTTGTGGAGAGTTTTTAGTTCGAAAAAAAAACAGTTCGCTTACGGAATTCAGTGTTTTGTATCATTGCCGAATGTCAAATAAGTAACCTTGGCAACGTAACCTAGGACATAGTGGATGTGACATGTCAACTTGTTGGTCGTTCCTGATCCCTTATGCCAGCCGAAATAACATGGCTTTAGATATGCAGTTTGAGCGATCGCATAAACCAATATAACTCCTCATTTGTTTTGCACTTTTTTTTCCGCGTAGAACAAACGTCAAGTATTGATGTAACTCTTAGAAAAAAAATTAATTTTTCAGAAAATTTTCATAATTCGACAAATGTGGTGATGAAAAAACGATCGCAAGATGAGATGCATAAATGTTTGAGGGCATTGAGTGTTGCGGTCAGCGCACTGTTGGTCACCAAAAAGTGGCTGCCCATCGTGGCGTGCCAATGCACGCTTCCCGAGTCGATTGCGCATCGGATCGCAATACATGTGATCACTACGTAGATCCGACCCCGTTTTTGCCATCATTAAACCTTCGTTCTCACTTCAGTAGCTAGGAATGAACAGCATAGTGAATGCTTTTCGATGAAACGACAATTTCATGGACAAACACGATCTGCGAAGAAACATAAATTATATTCGAGAAGCTCCGAGCTATTCAGTTCTAATCAAATCAGTTTATTCTACTTCATAACTTCTTAAAACAAATTCGCGGGTAGAGTACAATATCCTCGTCGCAAATTTCCACGCGTATGCTCTCACTAGGTCGATCGTATTATGAAAACATTTCGCCCGAACAGGGACAGCAGGCTCACTCAGTCAAGGTTAGCCGGAACTTCCCCCCGAATATACTTTCAAGTTGTCCGTTCAATACCTTGTGTGCGACTTATGACGAAAAATTTTTTTGGTCTGATTACATATATTCCAACTATGGAGAATTTTGTTGTTCATCGCCATCTTTCAAGCCAAATAGAAGTTATATTTACAAAACCTTTTTAAATCGATGCATCAAATCGTATTGAATATGGCAATGGTTAATTTAAATAAATCATTTATGAAATGGAATGCGAATTCTTCGCTTTAATCGTTGATGTTGATCCAAATGCTATTATCACAACGTCATCAACTTCCTATAAGGAAAGCGAAAAAAAAGGTCACTTGAAACCTCAGAAATGGATCCATCATAAGAATTCCGATAAAGCGAAAATTTTCCGGCTGATTATCATAGTTTTCACGATATTTCCATTGAAATTGTGGAACACCGAGACTGATCCATTTTAGATCAGTTAAAGGCCAATTTCACAAAAAAATCTGGACACGCAGCAGCGTTTCAGCCATTTCGTGGTGTTCTGTATGAAAAAAAGCACTCAGCTTTTCTCTATTAGCTGGAGGAGTCCCTACTTTTGTTGATCTGAATTTTGAATGACCAGCTTGCATAAATTTTGCTTTTTTGCTCTATTGTTGCTCTTGATGCATTTGCGGTGAAAATGTCAAGGTGGCGTACATAGTCACTCGACCTTTCTTTCTTAATATCATTTTTCTTCTCACGTAATACCATTACTGCTTCCCTTAACACTATTTCGTTTTTCAGCATTGCAACGCCGACCCCGCTATTATCGCATTGCTGGACTGGCGTTCTCGCAGGATCATCCGCGTCTTTCGACCGTCGACTTGAATTAGTAGGACGTCAAACCCTTGAGGGTATTTGAATTGTTCAATATTATACTTCTGCTGCTTTGAAGCTCCTTAAGCAGCATTTTTCTCCCTCACGCACAGATTCGAAAGAAAATCGATCTTTGCGTACAGCGCTGTGACCGTATAGAGCTGTCACTTTGCAATTAGAGCGCTGCACAACACAAAGGAAATTACCATTTGTTATCATTTGGGCTACCGCTCTATTCAAATTATCATGTTGTAAACTTGTTGTAAACTTCGCTCATCTAAACTCAGCATCTAGTATCCGGAATTTTGGGTGATTCTTAATAATATTTCTGAATTCTGTTATGGCATAGACGGCGGCTGCACTGTACTATGGCACAATAGAGTATGGTGCGAGAAGTACCAGTGCTTTTTTCGGCGCAGCGATACAAATGCCACGTTTCCCGTATGAAAACTGAGCTTTAATTTTTCCCTAAAACTTGCACGAATACGATGCCATGCTTGAGCACTTCACTTTGGTGTGACAGTATACCTACTTGTTACACTTTGGTACGAATGGTATACTACACTGGTTTACATACAGCACAGCAGAAGAGGTATAAATGCTTTCCGATTCGAGGGCATCACTGATAATTTAGAACTTGTAATACTTGCAATTTCATCTCTCCCATACATGTCTCAGCCCGCCGAAGCTTATGGAATGCGACTTCCATTTGGTAATCAAATTGTTGTGTTGTAAAAAGGGATTTACATCTCAAAAAAATTGAAATTTGGAATCGGTCATTAGCTGGCCAAACATGTTCAGCGTCAGCTAGATCAAATCGACCAACTTGGCTGCGAGACGTGGTTTCCCAATCGCCTTTGTCGACCTGTACTTGTACTCTGTTGCGATGAAAACCTAATAGAATTATGCTGAGCAATGAATATGTTAGCCAAAGCAAAACCAAAGTTGCTGACCCTATGTGCGATTGCTAGACTGGGGCATCCAAATCGACGCCCGATCGATAACCCGTTAAATCGAACGACGTTCACATGGTTCCTGATCTATTTTCTCCTATACACAAGCCGATCGTTGCAGAAAACAACATCCATTCCCAAAGATCTACCGTCCTACGTGCATTTCGGCGAAACCGCTGATCAACGACTGACCACTGTTTTGATGTCTATTGCAATGGTTCTCTACACTCTGTTCTCGTATAGCGTATCTTAAATTTTCGAATTATTTCCTCTCGCTCATTCATGCACAAACTTTCACCGCTTTCATGAATGCCTAGGTCGTGAACATCGTTCAGAGAATAACAATAAAACAGAACGTCACTGAAGGGACTAAATGAATAATATATAGAGTTTAAATAAGAACGTGTTCACCTATATTGTGTAATTATTGAGTAATATAAAGAGTTTAAGTGAGGTGTTCATCTAAGTTGTGCAGTAATTGAGCAATATACAAGAGCTTAAGTTAGAAAATTTTCACCCATCTTGTGCAATTAAAACTCTTATCAGACTAGAAATAAATTATCGACTATATCGTTGGACCAAAAAACGTAACAAATACAATGTGCAATGGTTTTGGAAAACTTGAACGACAATTATTTTCGTTATTTTTTTAAGAGAAAAATATTGTGGAATATTCAACATTTTATCGATTATTTCGATGAGAGCAAATAATGTTTTTTTTTTAAAATCTTAACACAACTTTTACGAATATTTTCTGTAAAAATATTCATTCTTTCTGAAAATATTTTTCCTCTTGAAAATTATGAATCCGTCAAGCGTTCATCTTGGAAACAATCATAGGAATATTTTAGAGAAACGCTAGCATTCTGAAGTGTTTAGGTGAGTGAATGATTATCCTTCTATCTAGCGTTTCTAGGAACTTTCAAAAAAGTATCCTCAGGCAGATAAGCACAGCTACTGAAACGATGCTGCCTCCATTCCAGCATGCTTTTCGAAAAGGCTATTTTAAAGCTAGAGCGCTGATCGAAGCAGATTGAATTTACATAGCTATTGAACGCCAAAAACTAGCTTTTTATTTCCATCTGATTTAGTACCACCAGCATAGCATTCAGCGAACTCGTATATGCAAAAAAAGGACCATCTAAGCAGTAGTTCGCGAGCAAAAAAAAAAGAAAATAGAAAGTCTGGCGAACACGTGATACTGCAGTGAAAAGATGGCAAAAGTGTTTGTCACATGAGGGGGAGTTCTGTTTCTTGTCATATTTATGTTTTGTGTTGCTGATATATGTGAAGTGCGATTCGTATTAATACGTTTGCGAATGATATGCATATGAGGAATCCGACGATTTCGGGCAGAAACTCAGAACGTGGAATTAACATACGCACTGAGAACATAGGCATTATTGTTGGAAGAAAACGCAAAAAAAATTAAGCCAAATTATTGCGTGTACATACAGAATTCCACTGCAAAGAAGTAAGCCCTCGGAGTTCTGTTTCTTGTCATATTTATGTTTTGTGTTGCTGATATATGTGAAGTGCGATTCGTATTAATACGTTTGCGAATGATATGCATATGAGGAATCCGACGATTTCGGGCAGAAACTCAGAACGTGGAATTAACATAAGCACTGAGAACATAGGCATTGTTGTTGGAAGAAAACGCAAAAAAAAATTAAGCCAAATTATTGCGAGTACATACAGAACTCGACTTCAATGAAGTAACCCTTAACAATCTACCCCCTTAGACAACGGCATCCGAAAACCTAGAAAAAATGAGGCTATGTGAATCGATAGGTGGTATTTGACGAAGCCCTTACGTCCCGAAAGTATTTCGAGAAATTGCTGAAAGCTTGCTTCAAGAAACTATATGTATCATCTAAAACCCAATACGGTCGCAGTTATCCAACAAACACATCACTCCGCTTAGAAATAGCCGCTTTTGTGCCCACAGCAAAATTATTCCTTACCAAAATCTTTGACGATCTGTGAAAGGTGCACACGCATATTATAGAAAACGATCAATACAGCACTAGAGTTATCAAAAAACTTCAAAATTTGACCAGTTATTCACAAGTAGGAGAAAAGAAATTAGGAGGGAATTAACGAAACTATAAGAATTTTAACGAAAGCAAGAAGATCCAGCAGCTATCTGAACAATCAACCATCTGACACAATTCGATAATAGCACAAAACGTAGAAAATTATGCATATGTAAAACAAAAGAAAGCATGAAGAATATTTGTTTTATTAACCATCTAAGTATGTGAAACTCTCAGACGTCATATTGTTTGTTGTTCCCTTTCGTATCTCTATGCCCTTTTATATTGTTTTCAAATTTTCATTAATGGCAAACGCATGAAGATTTACTCAAAAATAACATTTCTGATTCCATTCCATTCGATTCTAATCGCATTTACTTAAACTATATAAATTCCGCATTTCCTTGAACTATCAAAAATTGTTCTTGGCAGTAAACTTGTTATTTGTTGTTATTGATTCCTGAACATTAGCGATTAAAATGTGTTGATAAAACATATTACCCTTTCAGATAATATCGTAATCAAGATATCTTACTGAATCTTTTATCAAGATATTTTGTAGTGAACCTGCTATCACGATTACCAATAAGAGTCAAAATATGGTACAGTGAACTTACTATTAGGATGTGATTTACTATCAGGATATGATAAGTCAATAATCTGCTATTAGGAAATGATAAGTGAACTTGGCTCCAGCTTTGTTTATGTGTTTCGCTTTGTCATTGGCAACCAGGCAACGCTTGATCTTTGGATTATGACCTCTGCTTGGGCAAAACACTGACTGATATGACCAGCACACACATGATGAATCAAACGCTTGCATAAGAATAAAGCGTTGCGTTCAAACCATTGTGAATTATGTGAAATATTGCTCTCATTACACTTCAAAGTGCGATCCGCTGACAGTTTGTGACATCTATGACTCAACTCTTTAATTATTCGTCTTTAATTATTCGAAAACAGTCATAAACTGATTTCAAGAAGTTTTCCAACAGCAAATGAGAACTAACGAGCCACAGACACAACAGTGTTACTGATAATCAGAGAGGAACGAAAAACGTCCTAAGCGAGGTATAGCTTTAATATGGGCCCAGTTATCGCTTCCATTTTTGCAGGTCCACATTTTTATACGGTGGTTACGACGTTCATTCTAATCAGCTCACCTTCTTTGAAATGACTTTATCGTAATTCATTTAGGGCATGAGAACATTGAAGAGGTAATAAGTGATGCAAACCTCCAAACATCACCAATTATTGTAACGACTGTTCCGTAGTAATAAGGAATTCCCTACTTATAATAAAACAATTGATGACTTTCTGCGATTTCAGATTTGGTGCGAAAAAAAACGATTTGTAGAAACAAAAAAAAGACTTACTATAGAAAAAAGTGAAAATTTTTTTCTACGAAAAATATACGACTCATTTAATGCTCAACTCTTCTACGATGCTCATAATAGTTTGTTCTCCAAAAATTTAGCAGTGAGCATTGAGATCGTCGACCTGTTGATGGATCGCTATTTATTATAATTTCGCTGAATGACTGTCCATCAGAAAACAAAAAAAAGCAAAATTTAGGGGTCTCATCATCTAACGATGCGATTTATCGTTATGGCTATGCGGTGCAATCGACTAAAACTATGCATATCTTCTCATCGAACGCAATCAAACAGCATATTCGTTTGCGATATCATACGCCCTTGATTTTGCTGATGCGTCCTTGATTCTCGTTCGTAAATAGCATATTGCACGTATTCGTACGCGCTCTCTGCTTTCGATGATATGTATGAAACGCTCTTCGTAATCAACCGTTGCCTAGAGATGAACATTCGTCGGTTTGAGGGTTTCATTCCGAATGTCTCAATCGAAAATATTCCCCCATGACGCAAAACGATTGTTAATCTCATAAAAGAGAAATTACACTTAGTTTTTTTTTCTCTAAATATTCAGTTCTGTGAAGGAATTTCCCTCCAGTGGAAAAAGAAATATTTTTTCTTGAATTTTGATCCCCTGAAAAATGTGATAGCAACGACTATTCAAAATCAATAAAATCCTCACTATAAATATTATTCAAAGGCGATTTAAAATGAAAATATTTAAAAAATCTCCGCGGTACTTGTCGTTTTCTTTTCTGAATTTTTTCTTTTTTTTTAATTCGAAAGGAAAAACGCCACTTAAATAGGAAAGTGTATGATCGGGGAGGTACTAAAAAAAGCATTGTGGCATCTTCCATTAGGGAATATGATCGCACTTTTTAACTACGAGCTGAGATGGTTTACTTTAAAAACTCTCGAATATTACAACACTGTGAAAATCGTCGTGAAGTCCCAATGAATTCCTGCCACCGTTAACAGAAAATGCCGATACTTTACGATCTGCCAACATTTGTTCCTCTCATTTAAAAAAAATGGCAATAAAGACACTTTGAATAACTGCTACCGGCGAAATTAGTGAGGTATTTTCACTTTGAACATGTCATGAATGTCAGATTAGCAATTTTTCGCAAAAACTTTTGAAACCGAGCATCATATACCAGGCAGGATACGTGTATTCTTTGAATTGCTATTAATTATCGCTTGTCAAACTCGCTCATCAGAATTATTGGTTGTATAGTATAGAAAATGATTTTATGGTTAGGATTCATTGATTTATCGATGGAACAAGTCAGGCGGCAAATATATCAACCATTTAGGTGGCCAATAAATTCTCTCATTTGAGGTAATACGATGCGTTCGACGATTTACCATGCTGGATATCCGCAGAAAGCGGATTATGTTGGGGATGTAGGCAAAATGCAGAAAATTGGAGCTCAAAGAACGAGCTTCTTATGAACATGAGCAATTTCCCATAGGAGAGATAACTGAACGAGCGAAGAGATCACCAAAAAAAAAAATCTTCGCATACGCATTAACATTAAATATTCAACTATGTAATCGATTATGAGCGAAATAAAACATGTTGGTTCTTAAAAAGCGAAAAAGTCAAAAACGGAGCAATTCTAGCGATGAACAGTTTGAGCAAAATTATAGAATGTTTTGCACTGTCAGTAGTCGCTTATGAAAAGTTCTACTTTTGGCTATCAAAGCTTGAATAATATAGGCAAGAAACAAGTCCATCGTAGATATTGCTATTATGCATTAAGAACGAAGAAAACTCGTCGTACAAATAAAACATTAGAAACATTCACAGCAACATCGGCAAAAAATGAAATGTTCTGTCAGCTTAACGATTACTTGGCTAAGAAGCTAAATGCTAATTGTGATTTTATACAATTTTTGATGCTAATTGTGGTTTTTCTGTCAATATTTTAAACAAAGATAAACGATCATGCTACAATAAACTGCTTAAAATCTTAGCCAGTCTCTAATATAGGCAAGAAACAAGTCCATCGTAGATATTGCTATTATGCATTAAGAACGAAGAAAACTCGCCGTACAAATAAAACATTAGAAACATTCACAGCAACATCGGCAAAAAATGAAATGTTCTGTCAGCTTAACGATTACTTGGCTAAGAAGCTAAATGCTAATTGTGATTTTCTGTGAATATTTTAAACAAAGATAAACGATCATGCTACAATAAACTGCTTAAAATCTTAGTCAGTCTCGTCAGTGTATCTCTTAAAGTTTCTGAATGCATTTCACACTCTACAAAGCTTAACTCGCCTATGCCGAATACCTGGACGGAGCTAGCAATGATTCCCAGGGATGGGCCCAATTAATCATCCGCCAGTGGTGGAAGTGTGAAGGCGCGGCGAGATGGAATACATGTAAACTTCCAAAAGCTTCGCCTATACCTTGATACATTATGTATATACATATATATATATATACATATATATATATATATGTAGCTGCCTTTGCATCCCTTTGCACATAATGTACATGCATACTGTATACTATTCATCAGAAGCCCCTTCTTATATACATAATGTTCTCAATGCAAAACCTCATCCAGTATAGGCACCCTCTTCAGTGATCGCTTTTGAAAATCACTTTGAGCGCTATGCTTTATGGAAACGGACTCAAAAAGCTTGACAGGAGAAAAATCGTTGTTATTTCACTGCAACAGAACGAGTTGCACAGTGTTCCTGTACTTTCGATTTAACTCTTTTCGGTACGAAAACGCAAAAATTGGCGACTTTTATTGTCGGAGACGCCGCTATAAGATGCTCACCGAGCCGTACTCTCACGAGTATCGGATATACACATTTTCAAAGCAATGAGAACAAAACGTACAACTTGTTCATAGACGGACTTTACAATGAGCATTATGACCAGTCACGCGCACACCACCCGCTGCCCTACAGGAAGCCACTTATTCGGAATAAACGACTGAAAGATATTCGGAGAGCATCCATCCATCGATGACTGCGTGTACACTGACCTTTGCTTTCCGATCACTGTCAATACCCTGAACTCATTACGTGTTGAGGTGATTTCGCAATATCTCATCATTCTAACACCACACATAATTTGTCCATGTTTGACCAGCATTGTCTTCATCGTTAATTCTTTCCATAATAACACATAAAGTTGCAGCTAAATTCTTTTGCGTAAATATTGCCTAAATTGCCTAATATTGCCTAATTGCCTAATTAGGCAATTTAGGCAATATTGCCTAATATTGCCTAATTTGCCTAATATTGCCTATTGCCTAATTTGCCTAAATTTTAAGCCTACGGTTCAGAATAATAGCTTTAAGCGGTTTATTTTATACGTGCCAGAAAGTGATTGTGAAGGAATACTTGCCGGCATCTGTTAACCTCGTGATTAGACATTTTCAGTAGTTTCTTTGTTTTTTTTGTCTTCTGAATAATTTATTCATTTATACAGTTAGTGAAGTAGTGCCTTATCCATAAGAGAAGCAAGAAAAGAAGTTGCTGAAGCGACAAAATGACGCGATATATGTTTCGCTTCTCTGAAATGCTCTGAAAACTTTTTGGAGCAAAACCGATTAATAATGAAGAAGAGAGAGAGACTGGGACACAACATTTGATATGCAAATTGTTGCATGTTTCTTAACACGTCGTTGTTCGTCAATTTAACTAGTTGAACAATTCGAACGTTTTGAAATAGCGCATTTCTAAGAGAGAACTATAAAAGCACTGTTTCTGTTTGTTCCAAATACAACTTAAGTGTGTGAATCGTTAGGCATTTCAAAACATATTTCGCTGCATCTGACAAACAATTCGCCTTTCTGAAGGAAAAAAGTAGTAGCATCAACAAACAACTGCATGAGAATCGGCACGATATGCGTCTTGGCAGTAATCCATCAACAAAGTTGTTTTCATATGCGACTCGCAAATGACGCAAATTCAACTTTTATCCGACTAAACAGCTCGAAAAAAAAGTCGCCTACAAAGGCTTCTTGTTTCTACGGTCTTAACGATTTACCATGCGATGCTACCGTATGAAAGTGCATACATTTTTTTTCACCACATTTTGCGAGTGTAACCTTTCGCGGGGTTGATGAAGAGTCTGTATAGATAAAGCCTATCAACTATCAGGATTTTTGCTTCATTGCATACACACGCATAAACATATACGGCCATCATGCGCTGCGCAAATTGTAAATATGCTGAAGCGTGTGAAAATATCGGTTAATAGCTCGTCAACCGATCGATGGAGGCATGATAATCGTAACTTTACTCACTAAAGTCGCGCAGAACAGATAAAATTTCAGGCCCACACTTCCCTGGGCTTCCACTGTAAAACATTTTGTAAACACAGAACATGGTTTCCTCTCAGCTATAAAACAAGAAAGTGCCCAAGCATGGTGAGGAAATCGAACGTAAAAATACCTGCAACAATTACTGGCAAATCGTGTGATGATAAAACATAGTCGACACAGCTATCACGACTGCAAATGCCATGATTTTTCTGGATAAAGTCCGATGTTAGCCGCAGTAAGACAACATTAAAATGTTGGGTGTCAGAAGCCTACAATTCAATTGTTTACTGTGCTCCCATATGAAGAAATCAGATCTACAACATGTGTCACTAATTTCCTAAACTTGTTGTTAGCATGGTGACTTCTCAACAAATCATTTCTTTTTCAAAATTCCTTCCCGGCTGGTTTGTTGGGAGATGCTTCGGTTAAGTTCATTGACGGGTGTGATTGCATATTTTTATTTTTTACGAAGCTCTTTTTTTCATAAAAATAAGGGGAAGCGAGTACAACCTCTTTTGTTGTTGCTCATAGCTAATACGACTTATGGCGATTTATAGAAGGTTGTAGCTGCTAATTGCAGTCTACTTTTGCGTTCCAGAAATTTTGTTGAGTGTAGAAATATTTCCGGCATAGTTTTTATTTATATGGAACGTGAATTGAAAAAGGATTTTCCCACTCGTTTTTACGCCGTCTTTCGCGAAAATATTATGTAAACAGTGAATCAGACTAGATTGTTTAATAACTCGCAATCATATATGCTGTTTCAAGAAAATTGTAAAGCTTTGCCAAGTATTTTTGGAAGCCATGCCAACGCAAGAAATCGCATAGCCGACACAGCGCCTCCTTCGATCTTTTCCAGTATTTGATCTTTCGAGCTCTTCTACGAATCAATGTATGCAACAATTCAAAAAAAAAAGTTTGCGACGGTTAAGTATTCTGAACTAGTTAGCAGACATGTTGTTTGCGTCAATTGTGAGTGTATATCCACAGCACTTGTCAGCAACTGTTGTAAACGGAAATGCGAAAATCTTCCCATCGAAACTCCACTTTATGAATGTCAAATGCTATAAATACGAACTCACTGCAAGCATACGTTCATCTCAACAATACGTTCATCGTAGAATATCGTAAACAATCAACAAAGATGTAGAAACATCCATCCGTATACAAAAAAAACAAATAGGTAACAATCGTCGGTATATAAGACAAAAAGCGTATCGTTAAGTAGTTCTCACAAAAACGATCTGAACATTTGTTATGTTCTGTGCGAAAATTTTTTTAATGCGAATTATGCGAAAATTTACGTCTCCGATGAAGTGACCATATTAGAACCGGCAAATAAAAAGATTCTTGTAGTTTTGAATCGAAAAATGATATAGTCAATGGCAGTGACGCGAGTGATAATCACAAAAAATTTTTGCGAAAAGATGAAATCATTAGCTTTTTACTTTTCATTTCCAGAATTCTGACCCCGACTTATGACGAGTTCTCGCAAAAATTTTAACTGCTTACAACAAGGCTCTTAATTGAAGATCCTTAAAACACTGCTTCCTTAGAATAGGCTATCGAACGTATTTCCCTGACGTTTCGTTACTCACCTGTTCTCTAATCTGAAAGATGCCATATAATGGCAGTTGTTATGAAACGTACGGAAAGCATCTCAACGTTCGCGCAGCCATTAATCAAAACTTAGGACAGGACGATAATGATAATAATAACGGGCACAATATTCTGTAAGTCCATAGATAACAACTGCAAATGCTATAGTAAATGAGAATGCCCTAATATCTGTATTGCTTTCGTGTTTATAAGACATATGATATTGTCCAAAAACATACTGAATCCGATGAATTCTATGTGATCGCGACGCAAAATGCTTCTTTAGGAACTTTCTTCCCACCGTTAACTATTTCAATTTCTAATTTCATCTATTTCATTTATCAGAAACTTTAAGAATCGAAAATCATCGACTTACAAACTATATAATCTTTGGACGTTCGCTAAAAGCATAGAATTACTTAAGAACTTCACATAAACCAGAGCAATAAATTTCATCGTAACAATAGACCGCTCAATCGAACATTCGAAATGCCATAAGAAGTTAAACGTGTCACATCAATATACTACTTTGGTCAAGCATTTTCAACAAGACCAACAATGGAGCCATCGAAAAAGAGTAATAGCATAGGAATAATAAGCACAGCGTGAATATAGCCGAGCAATGCACACAAAAATATCGTCTTCGCAAACGTCACAAACATATAAACTTCATAGAAATAAAGCGGTACTGCACACAGCATTGTCGTTATTGCGGCCTGAAAATAACAAAAGTACGCAATGTTGAGAGGGAAATAATTTTTCAAGGTGCAAAATTTTAGATGTTTCTTCTTGGTCCCGACGTGGAGTTGAGAAATAGATGTTCCAGAACTGTCGTACCATTTCCAATTTCTTTGTTATACCATTCTTTAAACGAGATCTAGAAAATAATGAGAACAGTTGCCATTGGATGTGCGAACTTCGAATGATCAGCTTCATTAGAATTTTATTTTTAATCTTGCAAGTTTGTTCGTTCAAATCTTTCACTAAACAATTGAACGCTTGCATGGATGCCACAAATAAAGTTATTCTGAGCATCAGAATCTCTGAACATGATCGACAGCGAATGATTACGTTTAATATGTAAGGGAAAAAGACGAACTATATCTTATTGTTTCATTAAGTTTTCCGCCTGAATTTTCTGCTTGAAAAACTTATTAGCAAAGTTAAGAGATCACACCTGTGCCGTAGCATGAGCTATAGCTTCGATGGAATTGGCCATTCTATCAACGTTATTTGGCGCATCATCTGTCTTGAAGTAATGATAGGTAATGTGTGCAGTATAGTCGACAGCCAAACCTATCGCCATCACCACATTTACCATCACAATTGTGTCCATGTCCGCACCCCAAGCACCCAGACCGCCAACTATTCCTTAAACCACACCTGTGCAATATTTTCATAAAACATGTCTTCGGCGACCACGGAAAATGAGTTGTCTTTTCTCTGCTATTCGTTATTCTAAACTAACTGAGAGTTATTGGTTAGGCCTAAATATTGTAACTAACGGCTTCATCCTTCCCAAAATTACAACCATAAAGAATAACTACGGGACTTTTTAATTGACTAAATTCTTAGCCTACCACCGCCTTGCTCTTATAGTAAACGCTTTCACTTCAGTTGTTCGACTACTGAAGCAAAAAAAAAATTGGTTCATGCAATCACTACTCGACTGATTTGGTGCACCGCGATATTCATTCCTTTCATACCTTTTCCTAAGGATAACGGATGACGAAATCCGGAGACGCTTAGCAAAACTAAATCAACAACGCCCAGAGCCGTTTTCATAAAAGAAGCACCCAACAGAAAAACAGTTCAACTACTGAAATGCCATTACTGTGCAATCATTGCATTAATTTCAGCGGAATTATTTGTGCAATTGAAGAAATGATCAAAGATCGAGGCTAACCGATGGTTATCGAGATCACACATAGTGTAGCAACTGATGTGGCGCGCAGTGAAGGAATGCATATGACGCCCATGATGATCATGCAGATTAGTGTCACCATGCATGTTTGGACGGTTGTTTCCCGTGTCGACAGAATCACGTCGAATATTGTCGAATCGTAGTTGTAGAGCGAAAAACCCTTCGGAAGTCGTTTCCTTAGATCTTCATGCGTCAAAGCTCGCTTATCCCATGTCCCACGGCCATGAACACAAACACCGAACGTGAAGTCACGCACCAACAACGTCCCTTCTCTTTGAAAGATGTCTCTTACTCAACATAAACTTTTACTGCTATTGTCAGAACTGATATTTGTTGCTAATAAATATTTTTGTTATTATAACAAACATTTTTGTTATTATAACAAACAACCCCCATACATTATGGCTGCTTACACTGTTTTGGTGCAACAACATTTTTAACCGAGTGACCCTACCACTTCTTCGTCGGCAGTAATAAAAACAAGCCGTAAGAAGAGTTGTCGAACCATTCGCAAATGAGCATTAGAAAGCCAACCGAAACGCACATTCTGATTTCGACTATTCGTGATAAGCTCCTCATTTATCAGAGCTCCTTTTGATTCTATCACTGTTCAACAGAACGGTTCTATGAAAGACTATTTCAACAAAAATAATCACTCACTCGGTGTAAGTGAAGTGAACAAGGAGTTTGAAATCAGGGTATTTGTCGAGGAAGCTGGGCAACAACTCGAAATACTCTGCAAGTGGACCTGGCTCAGGGTGATACTCTCGATCGTACGTCTCTATCCATGTTGTGAAATTGTCGCATGAATAATCCGTCGAGCGAATGGCAGCGACATTTTCAAGAAGCTGAGTTGAATTTTCTGGTGGATCCACAACGAATACGTCGAATATCTCATGGTTATCGGATGCCTAAGCGAAATTTTTTCAACAAAAAAAAAACTGATGAAGCAAGCAAAAGCGCACATATAAGAATAAAAAGGAGCTGAAATTCGCTACTGTTCGTAGTTTTGATCGGTAAAAAATACTTTCAATATGTGGCGCTTGTTACGAGAGCATGGCATAACGCTCTCATCGAATGCTAACAACAATGGCATTCGAAAGAAAAATTTCTTTCTTAATTTCCATCCATTTTGATATCCAACCAAAGCAAATATGTGCTGAAAGCGTTAACTTCCTTACTATTTACGTTCGCTATTCGCACGTATTAAAGTATATATATTATTTAAAGCATCGCAAGAAGAAAGACTCTACACTTTGAAAATGTACCCTATCAAACCATGACAATGATCTGGCGATATGTGAATTCCAGTGGAATGTTTTGTCAGGTGAAAACCTCTCCGGCATTTGGAAGATGAAATAGACGCTCCAGATCCAATAGAAGACAAGTGTGACGAACAATAGAACTCGTGTCGCCGACATTCGTAGCCATTCGCAATAGCGCACATATGCGCGCTTAACACTAAAACTTAGAGTTTCGAATGCATTGAACGATGAAATTCACTGCTCACTCAGTTGCACTCCCACAAACATATCCGGCTTGTCAAAGTGTTCGAGTGCCGAAGTGGCGTGCTACAGTTCTGAAGTTAAAAGCTACTATTGTGCCGACTCAACGAATATTTCGTGTACGTTCTAAGAAGCGAATGATGATGATAGACAAATTTTACTTTTCAAAATGTTACTTTGTAACTATTTTCACTTACATCAGCGTGTCGCCTATCATATCCTCGCACTACACTATACTGGTAAGAAAGGAAATTTGGCTACGCCTGTTCGAAAAAGAAAACGATCAGGTATAGCCAAATGAAATTTCATGAAACTCGGTGATAGAGTACTGTAATGTCATTTTACGATATTCATGTCAATAAATTAGGTGTTTTTACGGTGATCGCGGAGACGTTATGAGGATCGTTTTGAAGAGAAAGCGTAAGTGTTGCGAACTCCTTGCATGTGTTACTCGTTTGTGCAAGCTGATCGCATTGGCTATATCATCTAAACAATGGTCAGCAAACAATAAAAAGGAAAAAGAAAGGAAAGAAAGGAAAAAAAGAATCTCTCATTACAAAAGTGGAACACAGTACTAACCCTTCATTTTCTTTATGTGGCAAAGTGAATGAGAAGGAGTGGAACTGGAGAAGTGCTGGTGCAAAAACAACCAACTGAAAAAACCAGTCGAATGCCATTGCGAGTGCAGTGCAATAGCAAAACGAACGTACCATTGGCGGCGACAAATATCCTCCAATCTGAAAGCATTAAACGTACGTATAAAATAGCCACATGAAACAAGCGAAATGGCATCTGCTATCACCCAGCATATAATTCACAAATGAGAGGACAACAAAAAGGTGATAATCAGTTTTAAAAAACATCAAATTTGAAAAACAGTTCGTTCACTTCATCTGCTTTGTTATTCTTGCTAATTAGAATGATGATGATGGTGATGAAAGCACTTATTCGCTGACAAAATATTAAAAGAAGAAAATAATAAAGGTAAGGAGCCTGGCACAGCGTTGGAATAACGGAAAATGAGAACGATGATAAAATCGTCGAAAAGATCAAACAAAAATCGAATCCGATACGTAAGCGCATTTTCTTTTGACGTATTCGATATATTATTTTGACTCGAAATCGTTGTGAAAGAATGCTTTCAAGTAAATTGCAAAAATTCTGATGAACTTGCGAAAGTGCCCTGAAAATGAATCCAAAAGTGTTTTATATTTGGTCGAATTGCGACAGCAGCAAGCCTGAGCACAGATTACAGTTACGACTGTTCTCAAACGACATTTGGCTTACAACTTGAAAGCATCACGATGACTCGCAAATGCCAAGCGTTAATTTCTTAAGCGCCTTTATGTGAATTTCAAAGCTGAGGAATCCTGGACACTGCTCCCAAAACGCTCTACCATCAGTCCTAGGGTCTCATCGTCAGTTTATTTGAAGCAGGAGAAAACTTCCATAAACTCCCCTTGAATCATCGGTTCATTTTTTTTCATTTTCCTTCAGCTAGTGAGAAATTCTTGTCTTAAAATTTTTGTTTGCACAATTCGACGCTTCAATCCAATAACAGTAAGCAAGCCGATTATACTGCCATACCCAAAAATACAGCAGACTATTACTTTTGTAATCCAGACTAAAAACGAAAAGGTATAGCACAATTAGCTACCAAAAATGCGGAGATATTTGTAAAGGAAGTTAATGAAATGGATGGTCCCGTTGAAATGAGCATCGAACGAAGCCTGAGGAAGCCATCCAGTTCCTTTGACGTAAACCAGTTGTGCATCATCAGAAAGCCATCATCTACTCCCACGCCAAGAACAAGGAATGGTGTTATGAACCTAAAAATTACATCGCTCTTACAAGTGTTATCAAAGCATTTTATATGCCGATGTTTGGAAGTTGCATTCTTTCCCTTTTAAAGTCGCATTGAAAATTTTGTTGTCATACGTTGTAGAACTGAGAAAAAAACCATCACTAAAGTTAAGGAAACCTTAGATGCATAGTAACCACAGAAATTATTTTAATCAAAAATTATCTTCGTAAAGATTTTTGAAAAATCCATCCTGATCATAACTTAACAAGTTGGAACGTTTAGCAGTTAAAACCGTTCTATAACGTTTGGGTCAATGGCAATTACCGTGGTCATCGAACTCAATAATGAGATACATGAATTACAAATATTTGGAGCAAGCACATATAGAAATCTCAATGCGTTGCTCCTCTAGAACGCTCAAAAAAAGTCTGTATTCATCGAAACGTTTTAGTATACTACGTGGTCTTTCAAGAAACCGGTTTAAGTGTTGTTAGGGCAATTTTTGAACAAAACAGAAGTAACGCTAAACCAAACATCAATCATACAGTTATGATTTCCACAGTTTAAAAAAGTAACATGAAAACGTACATTGCGCAAGTGATATTTGTTCCTGTATAAGCGTAAATTCCAATTGCCATTAGTCCAGCAATAATGGGGGAAAGAGTTGTCCAAAATGTGAGGAAAAGTGTTCGACATACACTCTTAAAAATGGAGAAATGAGCAATATTTTCCTTTAAAAAGTAGCTTATAATCCTTTGCTGCTAAATGTGGTGTTCGTTCTAGAGCAAACGTTGCTATAAACGTACGGAAAAGAGCGTTAAACATATGTGCTATGCGAGTAAATTCATTCACATAAAATAATGCCGCAACTTTTTTTTAAACGATGATGAGTCCTGTTATCCGATAGATACCTTGTAGCTGGAGTGAGTAAAATCATGCACTGAATACACCCCTTCCTTTTCGTAAGCATTTGTACCGGCATGCTCAATTTTATTTTTTAACAAAACCATATGAACAAAACCGGAAGTAAATCTAAAGGATACTGCTAGAGTTCAGTGAATCCTCAAAAGAGAAGAAATGAAGGTATGCTAACCAAAGGGTACGGCTAAACAAACTGATAAAAAAATACCTCTCATAATTTTGAGGCAGAGAGACAATAGTTCGTTAGCACCAAATTACTATGTTTTCACGCCTCTAGGCGCCAAGTGAGGGTTTATTTCTCTCAAAACCAACTACATTTTTAATTGGCAGAGGGAAATGAGAAGATCGAAATACGGACTGAACATGGAGGGTACACGTTGATGATGCCATTCCCAATGCCTCAATTTATTTCTGTATAGTACAATCAAAGTTCAATTTATATGAAACCTGATCGCAGCGTGATACGGTTACGAACACGAAAACCATCATTAGAGATGTGCCGACCAGGAAATATGGTACTGACCAAATCGAACCGACAAGTATCTCTTCGTTAAGGATCGCATCACCCAATAGACGTAGCTCAACCGTCGACTCATTCCTGGCCTGTAGTCAAATGTGACGAGGAACTATTTCTTTCGTAATTCAATTAAAACCTTTAAAAAAACGCCTAAAAACTTTTTACAACAAAAAAAATGACAAAAACGACGTTGGACGCAATGGAGAAGTTGTCTGAAATATAATTTAGTAGAAAGAAACGACTATGATGAATGAAATCGCATGAAATTAGCAAATGGAGCGTGAACAGTGATGTGCGCAAAGGAAACCACAGTTAATGAATGAACTGGAATACAGTAGAACAAGTAAAGCAATAAAAGACATCCAGATAGAAATTCCCCACACCTGTCGGAAAACGAGAGAACTTCCCCACACCTGTCGGAAAACGAGAGAACTTCCCCACACCTTTCGGAAAACGAACTGCCAAACTTCGAATAAAAAACATTGTTTGCCAGCAAAAAGTTACATTGAATTGATTTAATTTATTAAAATGCCATACTTTGAGTTCTTTATTCCATTCCAATTCAGCACGTTTAATCTTATCGATGATGCTTGGAACTTCAGCATAGAACACCATTATGTAGGAAAGCATTGGAAGATGACCATTATCGTAGCCGTAAAAGTTTCGCACCGTCGTTATATACCGCCCGTGTAACTTTGCATACGGGAATCCCATCTCAGCGTTCTCATTTGGATAGTTTAAAGCCTCCTGAAAACACACTTATTTTCTTTCTAAATGTTTTACGAACTGAATCTCCAACTGTGCATAGTATTTGCTCGACAAACAGATGCATGAATTCTATACGCTTAAGTTTCGATGGCCTTATAAAATCTTCGGAACACACAATGTGACGTACGAATAGACACAAAACGTTTTTCTTATAAGAAGATAGGGAGGCCCCCGCCCATTGAAATGTGCCTACGGTACGTAAATGTGGGCAGACACAATGGAATGAGTGAACAAAAAAGTTATAAACAACAAAACGATGACCTCGTTTAAGGAACTTGAGAGTTCCCACAAGTATAATGGCTTGCGTTTCCTTTCAACGAAACACTAATATTGTCTAGCCGGTGTTGTCTTGCCTATATCACGAACATTAAGTATAAATAATGCGACAGAGATCACAGCGCGTAGGACAACAACCATAAGAGTTGTGTGAGGTTGAGGCGTAACGTCAAATGGCAGTTCTTCGCTATAAAGCTCTCAATTACCTTTGAGAGTTCTCAGCTGCTCCGGAGAGTTTTGTATTATCGGAGAAGCCGAGAACTCTTAAAGGCAATTCATTTGCATAATTCATGAAAATGATTTCGTGAACGGAGCAGAAGATCGAAGCATTTCTATTAGTGGAAGCCTATGCAAAAAAAGCTAGCCTCTCAAATCTTACGATAACCTCTAACATCATACTCACCTCTATAATAAAGAACAACGTTTCCGACGAATAGATGAGAAAATCGCGCATTGTGCCCTTTCTAATACTAGTGGTTTCGGTGTCGTCCAGCTTAACATCCTTCGACAAGCCCCGTTCCACCTCAGCTTTCATCTCTTCGAACGCCTCCAACATTAGCATCGATTCACCATTGGTTTGTTGCCCAATGATGACCATCTGAAATGTAGTACTTCATTTTGATAAAACAAGTATCGCCCACTCTCTTGCTACTTCTTATTAATCATACATATAACATGGTCTCTGGCAGTTCGCCAAAGTGGACACGCACAAATGCACAAATATACTTTGAATGGGTGGTTTAGCATTCAAGGATGAGGTGGCCACAGATATGAACTTTTTTTTTGCGAACGTTCTTCTGAAAACGACAGTTAATGTAACGAAATAAATAAGGCAAAATAGAAAGCCTAAAGCTTGTTTTTAATGGAATGTCAAACCGAACAATCTAATGTGCAAGAAGAATATTAACTCTTGATATGCCTGTTATGACCTTTAAGTGCGTTAGCAGGTTATTCAGCAATACTAAAAAATCCTCACTTCTACGTGTTCTCAGCAAAGGAACTTGCACGCTTGTTGTTTATATGACGAAAAAATTGCACATGAAATTATGGGCATTATCGAGTGCTCATTCCACATGATTCGATCAGGTCCAATGGTGATAACCTCTCGAAAGAAGTACAGGTATCTCTAGGTCTTTCTGGTACAGGTCCATCTATTTTTTTTCCTACCCTAAAATCAGATAATTGCGCCAAATTTAGCTTTGAAGCAAACCAAAGATGGAAACAGTATTGCTCATACCATATAAGGATTAGACTGGAGATTGAAAAATGAACGATAAATGGCATGTTCGTCTATGGATGGTGAATTGGGATCCGAATAACCGAACCGGAAATCATTTCCAAATGCGATGAAAACATTTCCCAATGAGAAGATTACTGCTGCCTAAAATAAATAAAAAATGATTTCACAAAAGAAGATAATTCGACAAATCCAAATAAAACTTCGGAAATAATGATATGTTGAACGAAAGTTTGAAATGTTGTTACAAATAAATTTAACTACAAGTATCAAAAAATCAAAGCAATGAGATAAAAGCTAGCTTGAGAGTTAACGAAGATTTTACCAGCATATTGTGCAATTTTTAAAAACTCAAACAATGAAATATAGCTCTATCATCTTGGGCGCTGCTTTAAGCTCGCTCAGTACTGTCCAAAACTAGCAGTACTTTTGCAATTACAAAGTACTCTAAAAACACTTGCAGTTAGACAAGCGCCGATGAGTGCAACAGGATGCGGCGAAACGACATTGGCGATAAACGTGAACACAAATCGATGGCATCGGAGGATCATGTCGGTCCACCGATTTCGTTCCATACTCACCACCCAAACAAACAGTCCAAACTGCACTCGTCCAGATGTGCTCTCAGTCAGTAGTCCTTTCGGCTTCGTTAATTGCCTCGCGCTAACCTCTAGCAAATCTTCAATCCGTTTTGCTCAACACCATCAAGCAATGAATCAGCAAATGATCAAAAGTAACGGATTGTAATACAAACTTCAACTGATCACGCGTTTACACTGCTTTAGTTTTACTGTTTTGTGTATCGCTGTGATATTGGGCGGGAAACGACGACTGAAGCTAAAGTATCGTGCAACAGCGCACAGATCCACTTCGATAAATGAGATGACAATCAAACTTTTCAAGCCGCTCGTTCGACCGGATGCAGCGACCAGTGGCCTCACTTGCGCTACGTTATTTCATGTTGTATGTGAACGTTTATCGCTCTACAACGGTAGTGATCATGAAATTTCAAGGATCATATGAGTCCCAACAAAACCAGCCAGACTTTGACATATGCAGTGTTGGATCTGCATTTTGCCGCTTACAAAACAAACTCGCGAAATCTCTCGAGAAGCATGACCTTCAAAACCGGTTACATGTTCGGCCATTTTATGCAAATCGTTCGCATTGAAAACAATGCTGAGAGGGTAAAAAAACTGTCAACAGTGACTATGAGCGAAACATGGGCCTTACCATGATTATTAAAGCTATGTATGCGATCAATCATTCTCCTAAAGTAGCTCAGAGAGAGGACTAGTTAATATGATGCATGCAATTGAAAAGCTCATGTTTTCGAATCTGACATAACATCGTTTCATTGGAAATCGGTTGAAACCATAGAGACGTTCGCAATGATTAAGATTCTTTATGAAATTATGAACTGTAAACTTATCTGATAGATGTCATTTGTCTTCTATAATCCATGAATAGTCGGATTTAGCTGCCTATTTCAGGTGGACTTTTTTCGTTAATTTTCTTCTGTTCGATCTTTAACGAACGACCACTGATCTTTTATGTTCTGATCTATGATCAATTTGCTTTTTGCCCGTTTATTATTATTATTATTAGTCATAGCGGTTATGCTTGATAATTAGTTCGTTCGATTGGTGCTATTTGTTGCGCTGATGGCGTCCGATTCACACATTTCTGTGCCCCATCTACTAAATATATTTTAGAAACATGCAGCACGGTATCGTTCAACGTAGACGCTTTTCTAAACGATAGTGCCGAGTAAAAGCTTTTCACGTGGCGAATTTCATGAATCGAAAACTCCTTGAATAGCCACTACGCTTGAAAATATCTCAAATCATGCGAACAATTTATAGTATTCGTCAAATAATGAATAACGCTATGTAGTTCTATGCAAATTGTATTGTTGTATTGTTGTTAAAAAATGCAAATATTATTGTTCCATATAAATAGTCACATGCAGCGATAATGCGCACAGACCCTGTGAAATCCTTTCTTCTTTGCGATTGTGTTTTTGTTTTTGTGTGTTCTTTGCGAAAATTTCTTTGATCTCATCCATACATTTTCATTGCCATTTTCTACTTAACAACTGCAACCCACATTACGCAAATCTCTGTTCGCGAAAACGCATTCCCTGTTCGACCAAATGTGCTTTTAAAATTAACAACGTTGAAGCAGATGACCTCTGTATGCAAGAAATCTTTGCTATGACAAAAAAAACGAGTGTAATCAAAATTTGTTGGACCGTTCTGGGGAGTTTCGTTAAAACTCTTTGTTAATAAAGTATGCAACACATCACCTTCAAGTTAAAAGAAAATTCTCATAGCAGACTCCATGACAAAAACGTCACTAAACCATTCGCATAATTAAAACGAGTTTTTTAGAGTGTTTGAAATGACACTCAAACGATCAATGGAAATCCTTTGCGCAGAATTCCAGAATTTTAAGGGATTGAAAGAATTCATATAGTGCATCACAAATACTTATGAATTAATGAAAACAATCGGCTACATCTTATTAAGCGATACATGGCATTAGAATACAACCCGTCTCCGCAAACCGCAGAGATCAATCTTATGTGATGGAAGTCGTCGAAGAGGAGTGGCTAACAGATGACCTCTTCAATATCGCTCACGTCGTTAATGCGCACTTCTACTGGATAAAATGCCTCATACATATTCGACATTCTTTTATTTACGCCGAATACAATTTATCTGATCGTCTAAAGCATAAACGATACTTGTTTTATAGAGGGAATATGTGTGCGACATCCTTCTATAGGCTTAATAAGTTGCTAGATTATAGAAAGCGCGCTGTTAAAATTTCGTCTTTCCAAAGTTCATGTGCCAGAGTTATGGTTGCGTGACGAACAACCATGCACTGAAACGATTCAAAGAAAGATGAAAGGCTTGGCTGGCCTTGGAAAAAACTCGTGACCCATTGGCTTGGGTAGATTCTTTTGGCGCTACGACTGATACCAGTTTGCCTTTACGTCACTGAAGGCAATTTGGTACTAAAAAGTTCTCGAGAAAACGTTGACGCAAACTCGAAATATTGAGTGCGGAATGAAATTTTGGAACAGCGGCAAAGGTTCTGCTGTTAAGAACAACATTATTGCTGTTACAAATGAAAGAATTTACAAATTTTCTTAGAAGCATTACTCGCTTCCAGAAACCGAAGAAATCCATTAAGATTTACATGAACACATAGTCGTCAGCAAATCGTTGTTGAAAATAATGAGCAAATTCAATTGATGTTCGGAACTTCATCCGAAACGATCATCGGTTTGGTGCACTAAATTTATATATATCCACCAAATTTTTCCATTTATATATATATGTGTGGACTAATTTGGTTGAACTAAACCGATGATCGTTTCTGATGGTTTCGAACGTCATATACACAGCGCGTCCGCAAATATTAATTTTGTATACGACAACGTAATGTGAGTCATTTACGTGTATCACAGCAGCTATGGGCTAAATTTTCAGCCATTAGCAATGAAACAAGAAACGTATACAACGTTTCATACAAACGAAAACATTTAAAAATTACATCTACTGAATTTTGGTCGCATACGTAAATTTCTCAACGAACTAAAAATAAGATTATTTTACAGAAATCGAATATTTTAGGTGAATGAATACATCTTAATGAATATCGCCTTCTGAATTTGACAAAATGTACATCCACTTTTTCATTCAAGGTAAAAGAAAAAAACTAAACAAAAAATGACTGCGCTTGTAAATGTACGAAAATTGGAAAAAAATATACTGATACAGCTCTACACAGACTGAAATACAAGAGCGTGCTGGATTATGGAGGATATTCAGAGAGATTTACAAACGAGAAACGTTATCGGCAATTTTTTTTTCACTTAAATTGGAGATTTCTTTCAGATATAAAGCGAAAAGTTGAGGCGGAAAATAATTTGAGAGTATTCTTCGTTGATGCCTAATTACATTGAAGTGCGCACTTTTTTAAGTTATACATTTGCAAATGCATTTGTAAAATTTGTTTTTTCTATATAAATATCGCTATCTTATCAGAGTTCTTGTGTGAAGAAAATTTTACTTAAAAATACTATTATTTAGAGAAATATACATAGAACACGAACAAAGCAAACAGCAATTGAAACTGGTCTCTTAACACAACTCAGTATAACATACGCGTGGAACAAACCTGTGAAACATATAGTACACATACTTCGCTGCTTCCTTCAGGCGATTCCTTCAGCTCCATTCTTAAAATCACAGCATCTCAAAAAAAAAAAAACTGCACAAAATCAACCAAGCAGTTATTGTTTATCGTTACTATGTTTTTCTTTCGAGTGCGAACAGCAAACCTCAGAACAGCTATCCATAAAAGATAACAAAAGTGGGATCACTAATATTGTGTGGATGAAGCCAATCAACGAGCTAAGCATGATCGTCTTTGCGAAGGTCCTATACATATAAACGCGATAGAAATACAACGGCAAAACACAAGCCATCGTCGTAACAGCCGCCTGAAAGCACTTAACGTGATTCTTAAAATCCATATATTAACAAATGCACTTCCGATTACCGAAAGCATAATAGTACCAAAAATAAATGTTTCTATGAAAGTATGACACCAGCTTGAACCAAGAAATATAGGAGAATCTAAGGACTAGAATGCAGAAGTAAGCTAACTTGGGCATCCAGCGACAGCTTAGCGTTAGCTAATATTCCAAAATAAAGTGATCACTTCAACTGTTTGCTGTGCATAACGATTACCAAACGCAGCACAAAGAACCCTTAGAATGATTACCTTCTGCATATGCTTAACTAGCCACCTTAAACTGGCCCAATATGGTCCTTTACAGTTTTGGGTTTTTGAAGTTACTTATTTCAATTAAAGTTATGATTCCATTAATCGTTAAATCAATGAGTGTCTTCGAACTGTAGATAAGCGTAGATAATCAAAATTGAATAAGCTGACAGCGTTGATCGAGTCGCTTTCGATCCATACATTTTAACATAACTGATCAACTACTTCATTCCGCTTTCTAATTGTGCCAACAGATCTAAATAACTTAAATGATTTTCCGCTTTAAATAATTAATACAGGTAGCTACAGTTCTGCTCAATGATATATATGACGTCAAATTCTTCACCAACAACATTCATGACATCATGTCATTCTACAGTGACATTGATGATGTCATATTCCGGTTCAAAGATCACCTTGATCTCTTATGCCGCTTCAAGGATACTCATGACGCCATCTCTTTCTAGTGCTATACATGACGTTACAACGATATGAGCGCATATGTGACTTCAATCTTTGAACTCATTCATAGCAAAATGATCGTAATATGACATAACAGAACCCCCAAACTAGATACCTGCGCCGTAGGGAATGCGACGGCCTGGATTGCTTCGGCCACTTTGTTTGATTCGCGTATGTTTGAGCGGTTCATAAAGCAACGATAACTGATATGTGCCGAGAAGTCAACAGTCAGCCCGATCACCATAACGATATTCACCATCACCACTGTGTCCAAATCAGCTCCCCATAGATGTAAGCAGCCGATTACGCCTCAAAAGAACCTCATGCACTACATCTCAAAGCCGAATCAATGCTTAAAACTGATGAGAATCTAGTCAGGTAAATGTAAATTTAATATTTTATTTGGACGCAATTAAACGAAGTAGCACTTTACTCGATGGAACTCCTGAGAGAGGATATTAACTCGCTACGAAGCGAGTGGTGTTTGTGCCTTTTTTGTCAAACGTTTCTTTATAGTAAAACCAATTATGGCGTCAATATGTGATCATCATGCATTGCCTGAACACAAGATAAAGCCGACAGCCAAAGTTTGCTGGACAAAAGTTTGGGAATGGAGTGAAATTTTGAGGAAGGAAACTTCCTGCAGTTAAAACTTTCGTCACTTTTAAAAAACTGATAATTTAAAAAATGCATTTCTTCCAGAGGTGCCGAAAAAGGCTGTATCATTATGCTAATAAGTGAATCATATATGAGAACTTCCAACCCTACCCTCCCCCCCCCCCCCTTCTAACAACTTCCCACTTCAAGAATTTCTGTGGACCGCCATTTTGGACTAAGTAGGAAGGTCACGTCGGCCACACTTCACTACTTTTGAGCCTAAGTTTTTTGGTCTATGATTTTCGGGTGAAAATGGTACTGGGCAAATAAATCAGCACACAAAAAAGGCTTCTTAACGATCCAAACGTTTAAAACATGCTAGAAAATTCAGACTTTTTGTAGCCTGAAAATTCCGAAAGTTGAGGATAACCTCTCGACTGGACGGATACGGGGATATCAATGTGAAATTTAGATTACGGAACCAACTAATTAAAGCAAAAACGTACCTGTGGTAATCGATACAACCGAAATGATAGCGGCAGATGTGGCTCGGAATGTTGGTATGAATAGAGCGCAGAGAAATACCATACAAAGCATGGTAACCAAAATGGATTTGATTACTGCCTCACGAGACGATAATATGAGATCAAAAACGGTCGAATCGAAAGTGTATGCGGTAAGACCGTTTGGTAAACGGTATCGCAAATCGCGCAGCATCAATGCACGTTCTCGCCAACTTCCATATCCATGAACACATAAATCGAATGCAAGTTTGCTCACGCCCAATGTTCCATTACTAAATAACAACAATTTCATATAACGTAAGATGACTGCTTAGCTCATTCGTTTGCACGTGGTCGTGATAGGAAATATTAAAGAAATACGCAGATTTTGCTTAGGTTTCACTTAAATGACGATGAAAAAAAGGACAATCAGTTCATGAAATCAGTTAGCTTTTGAGTCTTAGTAAACGCTCACTTTTACGATGTCAATTAGATATTTTTTATTATCTGACGTATGAACCGGAAGTGAAATCGTCTTTCGACTTGCTTTTGTTGAAATGCAGCTTTCACAACATTTTCATCATTTACCAGCGAACATTACAGTAACCAAAACCATAAAACATCAAGTCAAATGATTTCAAGGAGCTTACGAATTACATAACACAGGCATACAAGTCGACGGATGATTAGGCTGGATTTGCACATGAGCAACAAATTACAGCCACCTGTTGAAGCCAAATTGAATAACGCTGATGAAATCTGGATGATCGACAAGGAAGGCTCCAATATTGACGAAATGATCCTGCAACGATTGCGTCCCATTCTTCTTTCCATAGGTCGCATCGTATTCGTCGATCCACGTAGTATAGTTGACACACACATAACCAATTTCATCAATAAACTTCATTCTCGCTCGCAACTCGTGTGTGGTAGTGGGTAAATCGGTAAAAAATATCCGCACCATCTCATGGTCGAAATGCATCTGAAATTTGAGTTTGCTTGGAATGAAATGACCGCTTCATCAAACTGTATGTCTTATAACGGCCGTATGATAGTCGATACTCACAGTATTTTCGCTACAAGAAACAGTACTATACGACAGTGCGTGAATCACCATCCATCTTGAAATGTAACCCCATGGAGACATGTAAAGGTTTACGACAAATGGAATAACCCTCCAAGGTGCTGGGAACAAACTGTAATAAAAAATCTGCTAACAAACCTTCTCGTTTTTTATGAGAGATTTTACCAAATAGGAATTCGTGTCGAAAGCCTTTTCGGGTGAGAAGTCTTCACGCATTCGAATCGCAAAAAATCCACTCGCAATCCAGTAGAGAAACAAAATCGATATAAGCACATATCGGATTACTCGTCCTTGAAACCATCCCGTATAGACAGTAAATACTGCTTCATTCCTTCAAAACAGTAAATACTGGAAGCATTACCAACAGAATAGTACTTTCTTAAGTAACCGGCACAGTTGAACAGGTAAAAAATGGATTAAAAATTGATAGGCGATTGCAGTTGCTGGAAGAGATTTTTCCTCCGCATATGATGGCAAATAAGCTGATGCCATTTCATACAATTTCCACAGCGATCATAGCTAACAATTATTGGCCAATAAATAACAGAGAAGAAACTATCTACTCGAGCGAAATCAGTAAGATAATGAATGTGTGTGTGTGTTTCAAAAACATTCTTTTAAAGAAATGAGTTCTATAAAAGTCGAAAATTTATTTTCTTTACAATTATAATTCCATCGAAGAGAAAACCTGCATCGCTACCATAATAGAGTTTTCGGATCGTGAGACTATGTTTGCGTCGCATCCCTTCACAGCATGTATTTTACATGACTTTTCGCTACTGAATTCAATTTCTGTGTGAAATTCACATATTCCGAAATTAATACTCGAAATACTTGGCATTACAATTGGCCGACAAGTATTTCAAAGGTGGTAGTTACACTCTACTGTGGTGGTGTATTTTTCTGCGTGGAAAAATGCTGCATATTTATGTTCACATTTAGTATGATGCCTCATTTCGCAGTTTGTTGATGTAAATAAAGCCAAACTATATTTCTCTCGTATTCACCTTTGTGTGCTGTTGCCGTCGGATGTGCGAGCTGATATTGAGAAAAAATTTACAAGCACAGCTGTGAACATTAATAATTGCAATACCCAATCGAATGTGAGCGCTAACGCCGTGCTAAGGCAGAAAATGCGAACAGCGCTTGGTGACAATAGGCTACCGATCTATAACAAACAACGAAATCCATTAACGATATGATTTGCTATCCTAAACCTTTAAGAAAATGAAAATATCGAGAAAAAATCTTCTATTTTTCAGCTGCTTATGAATTCATCAGTTTCACTTATGCGCGATGCTATGATTCATAGGATCACGCTCATTCATCGAGGATTACAAGCTGACGCTGATGAAAAAAGCACGGTCGGCACTCTTGAATTCCACTTCTTATATAGAATAGTAGTCATCCGGCAAAAAAAAGTACAAAACTTACAGGTCGTCAACCTTTTAATTTGCCTTTAGGGCTAACTCCTCTTCGAAATCGCTTTCATAATAGTTAACTGCATTCTCGCTGAAGAGAAAAATTTATAGAGTAAAATTTGCTTGCAAAAAGTGTATTGCTATGCTGTCAATTTCATGATGCTTTAAAAGTACACATTTACTAATCTGCAAAAGCGCGAAACTAAACCAAAAACGAACCAAAAACGCGAATACATTAGTGAACGAAGACAGCGATATGGACGGGCCAATAGCAACAAGAACGGAACAAAGACGTCTCATTCGTTTCGACTCTTTTGAGTTGAACCATTTATGCATCATAAGAAATGCGTCATCCACGCCAACACCAAGCACTAAGAACGGTGTGATGAACCTTGAAAAGAACAACCAAATGTTAATAAATTTTGTTTCGAACATTTCTTTCTTCTCGCCTGAAATGCCAGGTGCATGCACGAAAAAGCACTCTAAATTTCGGTTAGTTAGATGATTTAAATGGTTTGTATTGTATTATATTAAGATTACTAGCAATTGGCTTTCACAGTAAGTGCTGTACTTGACATTGGCATAAACAAAAATGGAAAAAAGTGATCTAAATGTGATGAAATTTCATCAGTTGTAGCGATATGTGCATTCTTCTTGGGATTCTCGTAAACGAAAAGGATAGGGATGAAGACGAGCAATAATTTACACTTGAACGCCGCGGCACGGCAATAGCTAAGCAATAAATGTAGCTGAACCAACATGACACAGTTAATAGGAACGCCAACGATTGAGAAGCAGGCAAATGACATCGTCGCAGCGAGCAAAGGGCATAGAATCGTCCAAAACGTGAGCACAACTGCGGGAATAACACCCTACAAACAATCAACAGTAGCAAGTATGATACAAACTTTCTGTAGTTTCATGCCTCCAACATGAGCTCATTTGTTGCATCCTTAATAGCTAGAAAAGAAATGCCTTAAATAACGCACTTATAAGAAAGCCCAGTTTAGCAAATATGTAAACGTCGAATATCCAGTGTTTAAGAAAGCAGCTGGACTCCTCAGCGACGTAATTCTAAGGGTTTGAAAGATTGTCCCATAAATGTCATCTGCGCAAAATGCTTGTATGGATGAAGCTTACCGTTCCCAAATACGGTGAATTCCCTTATGCATATAGAGGGCTTAAAAGTATTGGATAAATAAGCACAAACATATATTACAAGGCTCGATTTAGGAGGAAACAACCGGTTTTCACCAGCTCCACTAAAAGAATACCAGAAAAATAAGCACTTTCTGTTCAAAATGCTGAAATAAAACAATGCAGACGTTCTGGCACCTTCGGAAGTCAAAAAAATTTTTCTTAGGGTTGATTACCTTATCGTAATGCTTCACAGATGCAAAAACTATGAACGTCATAAGCGCTGCACCAGCCAAGAAATATGGAATCGAACCAATCGCTCCTAGTCGAATTTCGTTATCAACAATTTCGTCACCAAACAAACGCAATTCAACGATCGAGTCATTTCTCGCGTTTCGTCTCTGCAATTAAATAAAATTTAAAACAACGAATACAAAATTCGATGGGATGTGCTGCACATCGATTGCGAAATGGCTCATAAATGAGTGTCGCTTTTGTACATCTAATCAAGGAAAGTTGCTTTGGATGAACAGATGAGAAAAGAAAGATACAAACATGAACATTATTTCGGGGTTGCGCCTCTAATTGATTTTCGATTGTCTTACGCAATCTGGATGCCCAAGGAATACTGGTAATCAACATTCGTTCTATCGTAGCCCTAACTGATGCTAGCGAGGACTCTCGACTTTCCTACCGTTATCGCCCCTCACCTGCATCACCTTTCATACACCATTCTTCCAACTTTGCTATCCGCAAAATATTTTCCAACAAAACGTTGAAATCAACATTCCGTCTACTGCTATTTCTGCAGAATATGTGCTTTAAAAAATAAACTATGTTTTATATGCAACCAGCCTGAAGTGATCTACTCCATCGCAATTCGGCTTCCTTGATTTTTTGTAGTGCGCCTTCATCGGAAGTGACGAAGAATATGTAATAAAGAAGGGTAGAGACGGATCCATTTTGAACACCATACATTATCGGTGCAGTCCAGACTTTTTGTTCGTCAAACATTGAATAAGGAAAACCAATACTGACTTTGCCATCTGGCGATGTGAAATACTTCTTAAAAATCAAACCATTACAGAGTCATAATTCGGCAGTCTTTTGTAGTCCCGTTCTCGAGATGCTTTGTTTGCAACTCTTATCGACATCTTAGCACAAATGGCTTCAAGGGCCGATCGCGACAAAAGATGATCCTCAACTCCATGGCGCACTTCCCTTTTTCGTGTCGAATTTTCATTCTGACATGTTTTTCCAGGAAGTTTTGATGCTAATAGAGCGCCATGAAGCAACCTAACTTTAAACTAACTTTAAACGTTACGACTTTAATAAGAATATGAGAATGTGTTGTTCCCCGCTCTGGATGCGGGAAGACCTGGGTTCGATTCCCGGCTGCTTCTCACCATACCACCGACAGCCCAGCTAGCTGGTGGTATTAACAACTAGCTACAGCAGCTAAAGGGATGGCCGTTGCTCGGCGTGCGATTGCCTCAGTAACATCGAGACACCGCGCTGACGGCCCGAGCGGTAAGAACAAGAACAAGAACAAGAACAAGAACAAGAACAAGAACAAGGACAAGAACAAGAACAAGAACAAGAACAAGAACTAGAATGAGAATGCGTTGTAATGCTCAAATAAAGCGTCTGAGAGAAGACACTGGTTTTATGACAAGCACTTGCCCTAAACTATGATCGACAAAAGCATTACGGTGCTGAGGAGCGGGGAAGGGATTTAGAAAATGAAAACATACAAAATGATGTAGTCAGAAAAGCGTAAAGTTAAGGTCAGGCATTGATCATAGTTCACCTTAGTGGAGGGTATGCCCCGCCACAGCATTAAAGTATCAACCATATATCTTGTCGTCTATCAAATCTAAATTTATCTATTTATCTTTTTGATATCGGAAGCATTTCTTCATTCTTAATTGCAGCAACCCCTCGAAATCGTCTACCTCACGCGCTTTTATCAGCTGCAGTCATACGTTCTCAATAACGACTCACTTCCTCCTATAGGAGTTTCCACCAATAATGAACCATCCCGGCATATTGTTTGCCGAAAGTACTAAACATTCTCATATTAAACAACTTCTCTTTTTTTTTGCGTACTGATATTGCGTCAAAGAAATTCATATTGAAAGTGTACGCAAGTTGTGAATTGATAAGTTCATACGTTGGCGCTTTTGCATTTTGATCTATTCAGTTTTGCATAAAGAGAGCTTTATATATGCGTTAATTTGAACTGAGTACGAGAAGGAACCTCGATGACAGCGAATGATCGCTCTGCCGACATAGTCACATAGTCCCTTAGTGTCCTCCTCAGTGATACTGACTGCGAATCCGATCGGTTCTGCGCTCTTACAGGAAGAGAAAGGCCGCGTTCCACTTCGAGCCTCATCGCGATAAATTCTCTGGGCCTCAGCATCGATCCTCCATCCCTACTTTCTCCTATCAGTACTATCTGGAACAGATTATGCGAAAAAACGGTGTTAATGAGAGGATGAGGACGGCGTTTGTACCTTACGAAGCATACGGCCGATAACGAAGAGAACAGGTGGAAATATCTACCAATGAGCTGGCACGAGATGCTCTTTGAAGACTCACCATCAAATTTCATAAACAGCTAGCAAATGATAAAATTCAGATTTTATCCCATCCAATCGCTCGAAAAAAACTTTTCATGCATGCAGATTCTGCGTAACCTATTCCCCTTGGGGACTGATGAAGCATCACGAAACTGGAGGTAGTAGATAAACCTGGCATCTACATTTTATTGACAGGATTCATAGGTTTTCCTTCAGTGGATCAAAACCAGGAACAACCAGTCGATCAGCTTGCACATGCCCAAAACAGATGTGACGGCGCAGTAAAGCATCCCTGCATAAACTGAGAATCGGATCACACAGCGTTGAAATATGATCATTTTTGCAGTGACCAAATAGGTGGTCGACATATCGTTAGCTATGGTTTCGACGTGCTGCTCAGCAAATGACACAACATGCTGATGTTGCACATTGTAACGACGGAGGATTTTAGAAAAAAGAAACTGCACCACTCACTAGAAACAAAAAAAAATTGAAATGTGCGATGCTGAGAAGGTTAGGCGAATTTCGATGGAGTGTAGTTATATCAATCGATCGAAAAACCTGCTACTTTTTAGGAAGAAGCTTCCAGTTTTCGATGGCGAAACGCCAATGGGAAGAATTCCGTAAAATATGGAATAACATATTTCATTGTTGAGCGGTTTTATTCACAGACTTTCGCAACGTCTGCAACTGCTTTAAATAAAGCAGTTTCTAAAAATGACAAACACAATTCATAAAATTCAGCAGTAAATTGCGGTGATGGCTGACTAACCTTATATGGATCATGAGCAATGTGATAGAAGTCGAGCATTACATTGAGTTCTTTTGACGATTGCACGTCCACAATTGTATAACCGCCGCGAAAGTTATCTGTGAAATATGCAAAAAGGTTGCCTATACTAATCACAGAAGAAACCTGAAAATGTGGGTAGATCATTAACATGCCGGCAAGCTTATCACCAGTCATTTTGGTTATTGAAGATTATCAGTTTTTATGGTCAAAGACTGCTCGCTAAAAAACATTCATTTTCACTAAAAACTTAGTGGAAAACTCTGCTACAAGTGAAATTTTCATTTCTTCATACACGTATTCTCGATCAAACAATCACGTTCTTCACTTCTTAGTAAGTCAATAGCGCTTGCTTAATACTGCACTGTAATAACTGTAATAGCTGTAATAACTGCTCCGATTTCTTTTAGCTTTTGGCTTTAAGGCGCTTAATCAGACTAACCGTTAGACAAATGGTTATAAAAATGAGCGGATGCCGTGCAATGCATTTGCCCAAAGCAAAAAAGATACGTCGATGGCATGTGAGTATCATTCTTTCTGCACAATTCTGGTGCTCTACACCTCAGCCGCAAACAGATTCCGTTACGTTCCTGAACGACATCTTATTCATACATCGAGAAAACATCGCTTACTTTGTATTTGGCGAAATGAACGAGTTTACATGCAGTAAAAGAAAAGAGCATACAATAAAATAAAAAAAATCAGATTATATTTACTTATCGGATGAAAGAAGATCATGAGCAAGTAAGGATCGCAAAATTGGCTACAATGTCTATTACTAGGAAATATTAAGTAGGCCGACAAAAAAGTACAAATTACAGTGGCATTAGCTGCACTGTACAGAGATTTACCAACAATTTTCCTTCCACACCATCACATACTCTTTCCCAGATCAATATGTTACGCGGAGAAAGAAAACACTAGTGATGAGATATTACTATTTCTGAGAACAGTAATAACACTATTCACTTATCGGATTAGCGATCGTGAACAGTTTTTCGCTCTCCCGTAAAAATCTTTTTTTTTGTAGTTTTCTAAGCGAAACTTTATTGTGATTTATCGTAAGAATCATAAGACCCAAATATTAAGTAGATCAAGAAAAACAGTACATTACTGATATAGCAACTAAGGCAGAGCAAGTGGTGCAAAACAATGGAAAAATTCCTCTGAAATTCGCCATTAAGATTGTCGTTCCGCCATTTAACTTCGAATGGAGAGATGCAGCAAGACGAAAGGTAGGCAGATCATTTATCGCTTCTGTACGGATATAGCGATCGCCAATTTCTATCAAAAGACGTTTCTTCTACAACTTTTTGTCACATCTCACCGCTTTTCCTCCATTAACTCCCGCAGCTGTTTGTGAATACCAAATTGGAAGGGCACTAAGCGTCTGAAAAGAAAAAAAAACACTTTATACCCTTCTATTGCCCTAAAATTGAACATAACTGCTCACACTTAAGAAACGTGCATGATGCTGTATGTTGCATGCTTTTCCATAAGCCCATAAAAGTTTACTTTGAACCTCGCACCTCCCATCGCATTCTTCCACCTTTTAACTAACTATCCTTCCCGCTCCGCCCTACCCACTCCCGTTCCCTATCCTTCGAAAGCCGCAAAAAATTTGTGTTCTCTGGAGAAGCATTTTTTTAGCATACTCCCAACAGAGCGAATTGCATTCACGTTGGATATCAGCAAATAAAGAGCAAACGTCGAGTGATATACGTAATAACCAGAAAACGACAAAAAAAGTCCTTTAAAATAATGGTTCAAGCACACTAGAATTGGCGTAAAGGAGGTTTGAATACGCGATGCCACATGATAGATAGTTGTTGACAGTGAGGAGAGATATACGCTTATGAGCTGTGACCAGTGGTGCTTTGCTTAGATATTTCTTGATTTATTGATCACTTGATGGAAATATGATATGACTGATCGGATCAATAACTAGAAAAAAATGCTGTCGATCAATCACATTCAAGAGTAGAGCAATAAATTTCGCTCTCAGTACAATAATCAATTTTGCATGTTATTTTTAGCACAACATGCTTTCTTCCTTATGTCTATAACAAATGAGGCAAGATACCAGTTATATTAGTTGACTCATTGATGACCCCGCATTCCCTTGCAAAAATATGTCTTAGAAAAAAAGTGTTGGTGTAAAAGAGTTGAAAATGTGTTGCTGATTTTTGTTATGCGCGGATCTCAATTTTTTCCTAAATGGTTTCTGACTTTTCAAATGATAATCATCAGAGCATAGTGATTTCCAAAAAAAAGCGTCCGAGGCTGCATTTCGTTCTATGCAACTTAAGACACGAATTTCGGTTGTGCAAAATGAAATATTCTTTGCGGACAACCGATGATGCTTACATGTTACAATGTGCAGGGGGAAGCAAACCAACGGTTACTTGTCAATACGGTAAAAATTCTCGCTTGAAATGCTTCATATGTTACATATGATATGGATCTTCGTGTGTGCTGTTCGTCAGCAATTCTACGTTATCAGGTTGCGGATTGGTGCCGAATTAGGACATAGTCTATATCTTCGTCCTGTTCGTAGAGACGTTACATTCATTGCTGCGCGGCTTGATATTATCAGTTTGTTGTTCGGTAACTCTTTTCATGAGACAATTGGATTCGACTTGGCCAATTCAATTTAACGGTCGACTGCTTCGTTGTCTTATGACTCTTCAATTTCTGGGTTGACTTAGTTATATGTCGTGAATTTATTGAACTATTTCAAAACTTCGATCGTGTTCGAATACGTGGCTGTTAAATAATATTTAAAATGGTCGCTGTAAGGCTGATAGGGCTGATCAGTGATCATGTACAAAATTTTGTCCACTAATTAAGACTTTATGTACATTACGATTTCGCTCGACTTTTCCTCAGAACGTTTACGAATATACGTTTCATATTTTGCGGCTAAGAATTTCACTTAATTTTATAGCAGCAATCACTCAATTAGCTCATTATCATTAAGTAAAGATCACTCGATCAACTTACTTATTGTCTTATAGGTCATGCAAGGAGAGGAATTCCATAAATGGAGGAACGAACGCAGACGCTTCATATCTGCAAGTGCGCCTAGTTTGTTCACTACATTTCAGACTGCGTTTCAGTGAGTTTCGTTAATTCAAATCGAATAAAAAATCACATAATTTATGCACTTAATATCATTTTTACGATTATGGATCGATTCATTCAAGTAAATAAATGACAAAATGTGCTGAAGTATGGGACGCTTTTAGCTTGGAATTTCTAATTATGATAAAATCCTATTTATTGCTACAGAGAAAAGCGAATATTTGCAATTTTCACGATCACATACAAAAGTTGTTTCAAAATGGGAGGAAGCAGGCGTATGAATGAATATTCTTTCATCATTCTGTTTTTTTTAAAATCCAACAATGATTTGCCAGTAGGGCTAAATGATGGGATCCAGAGAAACGCAAATCATATTGCCAGAGACAACCAAGGGAACGGAAGTAGCCAAGCTTTGAAAGCTATAAGAAAAGATCAGTTTAAAGGCAACCGCGTTCTGTTGCAGGCCTCCACTCACGTTTCCGCATCCATCAAGAAATATGAAGGTTTTCGCATTTTTGGCTTTCGCGTTTTTCGTTTTAACGATTCTGTGCTACGCTCTCTACGATGACGAAAGTGGCAAACCAAAACATATGGCCGTTATATCGGCGACATACTTCAAAAAGTTTCTCATGTAAGTTGTCGGCTATTTTGGTTGGCATAATACTGCCAAATTTAGTAAATGGAATGAAATTTTGGGTTGATATTTCGGAAGCATTTCATATGTATATGCCGACTTTGTGATGTCAAACAGTTTAGCTAAATTACAGTCAAATTGCTCAAAACTTTCACAATGCACTGTTGGTGCGTCGTAGTTTATTGGCTGCATTCTATCAGGTATCCTGATAGAATTTTATCTGTCTGTAAGAACCATTAGCCCATCGTATCTTTCAAAAAATCCGGCAAAAATGTTAGTCAGTCACACAGCGTATTGCCTACTTCTGAATTAAGTCAGAAGTAAAGTTTATAATCCATACCTGACCTCGACCATAACTTTAGCCCCCAACTAACATAGGCGAAATCAACCTAATGATGGCATACACAGTTCTATTGCAGTAACGGCGCTAAGATCTTAAGCAGTTCTTCATATCAGACGGCAATCGACGAAGACAGGTATTCTCTTTCTCTATGCATAGTTGATTTAGAAAACGAAAATCACTTTCAACATGAATCAATCGCATACCTCTTGAAGACTTTTTTGTTTCTGCCAGTGGCACTGATGCACACAACGGGCGATGCCATTTTACGGTACTGCAACATTTTCACTCTCGCTTCTAACGAATGTTGCGAATATTTTTGAATTATCTGCTCCTCTTCTCTCAGAGCAAACTAGTCGACTTGATCGCTGTGGATTCGGCAATCAGTTTTCAGTATTTCTGACTTAAAAGTTGCAGTTCATAGCTATAAATGGGTTGATAGCTAACTCAGAAAACTGGTAAAATGTGTGTGTTTGTTGACACTTGCTAATTAAGGTTTACTTTTCGGACGACAATATTTATTTATTTAATTGTTTTATTTGCCTGATGCTTTTTCGTTGATCGCAACCTTACAGTAGCTGTTAGCTGTCGGCTCCTAGCTATTATATAGCGTATCAATGCTTCAGTGGAATATTTTTGTGTTTAAAATGATCTGATATGAATAGAAATTGTTCAGAGTAGTGAACGGCCAGAAGAACACACTAAAGAGAGCTGCAAGAGAATGTCTTCATTTAGTGCGCTAATAGTAACTGATGTGAAGTGATGCTAATTTGCAAAAAGCAACATCACACACACTTCGCAGTAATTTCATTTTTGCCTCTTTTAAGTATCGATTGCACATTTTCTGCGTCCTCTTTTCACTCGTTTTTTTTGCTGTTCTCGCCTTCAAACTTAATCTAATCGTCACAAAATCACCTAAATTAAAAAAAAAGTGTCACGTCGAAGCAGTTGTGCAGTGTAGTTACAATAATTTGACCATTGCTAAATCAAATCAGAACCTCTGTAATCGCAACGTGAGCACGTGAGCAGTGCATTCGTTTGCCAGTTCCGATGCCGTATAGTGGACCATTATAAACAGGTAGAAAGTAAAGATTGGAGGAGAGGGGTGGCGGAAGAGGGAGATGGGGGAGGTTCGAAGAAACGGATTTCGTAATAAGTTGGTGGCACACTCGATCTCCTTTGCCCCAAAGCGAACGCTAAAAACGGTCATAATTTGAGTCAGTTGCAGAGCTTTAAATTTTTCAAAGGAATTAATTCTTGAAAAATGTTTTCGCCTTTGGTAACGCACATATGGGGATCAGATGAAAGATCTTGATGGGATCATAAATGTATCACCAACTATGTTTGAATTGACTCATGAAGGAAGTTGTTAGGCCTTAAATGGTATTCCGATTTCTAGAGCTTTTAAAATTTCATAAGTTTTTAAACTGTTTGACCAAACGGGAACGCTGAGCATCTTTATTGTCAACTTGTCGAGAATTTCAATTTGATTTCCATTTTCATTTTCATTTGGTTTTCTCAACTACCATTGAAGAAGAAAAATATTTCTTTCCTGAAAAAGTTTTGCTAGCGGAGATTTTGAATCAGTAGTTTGAAGGTTACTGTTTTTTGGTCAAAAAACGTTTTCTGCAATGAAAATAACCCGCACAAACTGGCCATTGGTGTTTCACAAGTGGTGAAAGCGCTGTAGATTTTCCACTTTTAAATGACTTTTCAATTTTGCAAAGTTTCTAGCCGTTTCAAGAACTTGCCGATCTGCCGGCTACAAGTCAGCCTACAAAAATCCTAAAATTCAGGATAGCCCATCCTATCTTCTCCTCTCCCTTCCTCACTTCCCTCTCAGCTTGAGTGATACTGTAACTCTAAAGGTGACTGTCTGGATCGTTGGTAAATTGATTGTTTGGCTGATCATGAACCAACAACTGGTTGCTCGAAAACTGAATGTTTTTGTTTCTTGCAGATTACCTGCGAATTTTTTCTATCGTCTTAAGATAGCTATGTGACTACTGTGAAAATACAAAGTTCATTTCAACAACCATCTGATAAACGCTTGCAGATCTCTTAATGAAGCTAAAATATCATAATATTTGGACGCAGTTAGCATTCTATCGGAATGTATGCATATACATTGCAGTGTTCAGAACAACATGATGATAATGCTATTCGCAGCCGAAAAGAATTTCCGAAGGCAATCCCCTTTATCCTGTGTGAGTTCGAACTACACACATCAGTTGGTCACTGATACAAGAATTTACTACGCTTACGCGCCGATCAGAGAATGCAAGTGGACAATATTCATGGCCGTTTGTTTTGTCGCTTATGATGCCGATAAGTTCGCCATTGAAAGCACAGAGGAGAACGGTGATTTTGCAATGGTACGAAGCACGTTATTCGCATTTCAACGATTAGCCTATTTTCGTCTTTGTATGTGCGCCAAAACGATCATCCATTCATCCATCCGTTGCAGCAAGTCATAACATCAAATATCATAACACCGCATATTGACTCTTATCGTAAAGATGTAACTGTTCACCGTTGCATCGTGCTAAAACTGGAGCTTTATTTGCACAGGAAATGCAAGCGTCGAAAATCGCATTAAGGCGGCAGAGAAGTTTAAAAAATTATGTTTTTGCAAAAAGTAGAACTCTTCATTCGGTGTCGCTGAGGAGCAATATGCTATTTAAACTAGATGCAACAAGTGGCGATGTTATTTATCGTTGCCGTTATTAAGTAAACAATTGCTCATCTATTGGTGACCTCATTTTATTCTGATACTATGCTCATAAATGCTTTGGTCAGAACAGCTATTTGACTAAATTTTTGGCTACTATTTCTCATAATTATGGTTTTCTACGATAGCACGCCCAGATCGTCCTTTCCGACTGGCTTTTGCTTACAATCCTTCATTGTTGAAATGCTCAGAGACAGATTGAAAATTCTCGTCGTACCTGCAAAAATACATTTGTTAAAGAAGATACGAATTTCAGATACCATTCCGACTTCCAGTTAGGAAAAAACACACAGTAGTCGCATGCTTCAGCCCACTATTCTTCAACGAACGCTGGCAGTTACTACTTGCTGGTCTCGAGATACGCAGAACATTTGGTGTATCGATGCAGGTCTTTTACATTAGTAGCATTTTGGGATCCCTGATGGACGTCCTTCGTGTGAGCACTTTTCAACGTTACATTCACTCGCCCGTTGTGTGTTGATTTTGTGCTCTGCGAGATTTTTGTCCAGTTAGACAAAACGGCTATAAACTCCGTAGTTGTTTAAATACGTTGACTAAATACATAAAAATATGTTTAAATACGTTTACTGTTTAACAAGTAGAAGGAGATCGAAATAAGTCTAGACGCAGCGTCTGACGGCATTGGTCACACCTGTGTTGGTTAGAGGCTTTTATGCAAGAGCATATTTTATATGAATTTTCATTTGCTAGGGTATCTTGTAGTTTTGCAGCTAAGACGGGTTACTAGTAAGCTGTTCACTAATGAAGAACGTAGAATACAAGTGAATCTTCGTTCAATTGCTACAGAGTTTAAAATACATCATGGGCGTTGTCCCCCTTCAAGAGGAGAAGCACATGAACTGTCACTGTTGAAAAACAGTGTAAAAAGTCAATAATGCCATAAACACTTGTAGGAATTAGTGCTCTCCATAGCACCTTCAAGAAGTCTAGATGCGCTCTAAGTTTTATCACAGTTAAGCCTCATGCACTACCACCCGATTGAGAAGGCAGAGAAAATGAAACAGGAGAAAGAATATTTAAAAGCAGTCGTTCTTTTAAAACTCTCAATTTCCTGCTGCCAATAAGAACGCTCGCTCTTTAACATGTCGCTCTCCAAATAACATCGTCTACGATTCATGAATTAAGCGAGCACTACCACTCGTATTTGTGAATATGCGTTAGATATCGCTGACATACTAGGGTGGTAGAAGTTTTGACCTGATCGATAATCTGAGCTATTTTAGATCGGCTTACGATAAGCCGTCTCCAGTCTCTCTCTCTCCTCTCTGTTACTGTGCCTGCTGTGGTTGTTAAACACAATATCATATTTGTTGCTTCCTCATTGGCATTTGAAGATATCCAAAGACGCTCATTTAAAAAACGCTCGCAAAATTATCAGATGGCAAAGAAGTACCAAGCCCAGTTTTACAAATAAGCATTTAAAAAAAGCTCATTACATTGTAGTCTGTTCAGTTGTTCACCTTGTTTGGAACATTTTGTTTCTAATGGAATACAGTGAAAATGGGCTACAGAAATATGCAGAAATTGGTTTGGCATCGATTCAAGAATGGTCGCGTATCGATATTGGTAATTTGAAAGCTACTTATGATCCGAATTTGGAGCTCGATTGGAGAAATCAAGCTGCAGCGCATACCGATTGCTTGATCAACTACAAGGTGGGTCAAAAAAACCGTTTGCAAAACATATGTTTATGTGAAGTTAACTGTTGGTTAATCATAAATTTATTTAATGTGATTATACAATAGTCGTTTTGCATCGATCTCGACACTTTTCAGTAACAACCATCTCAATTTTCGAACAGTAAAGCGGAATAATTCATACACGTTTCTGTTCACATCGATAACTGCCTTCTTTTGTTTTGGAATTTAATCATTTTGGAACTTCCACTGAGCATATTTTGTGCGTGCTCTGTGCATTCAGATTTATGTTTTCGATTATTCGGTTTGCTTCAAAATATGATCGTAGGACCATAGATTATGAATAGATGACTCAATCGGTTCAAAAACGCTGCATTCATGAGGGAGGTGTTTTTGGGTTTTGAAGACACAACTGATTTTGCGGTTTTCCAGCGCTGCTTTCTTATCGTTTGTCATACACTCATGCAAGCGGCTAATAAGGTCGTAACTGAGTGACAGTTTCGAGTGAGTGGATGTTATAAATTTTAATAACAAATGTCATAGTGAGCCCAGAAAGTGTTAGTTTCCTCACTCATTGCTGGACATAAGTTGGGTAACATTTTGCCAGGAATAGGCGACATGGCTTTCAGTGATGTTTTTTCTTTATTTATTTCAATTCTTTGTGCACACGTAATAAATTCCAAGCCAACTGAAGGCTAGAGTGTAACTGTTAGAAATTCGGGAATCCACACAAAAAGCTTTTGGATTAAATTTTCATCTTTTATAATAAGTTTCGCTGCGATGTCAAATTGCTAACTATATAGTACAATATACTTTGTAAATTACAATATTTTGAACGTTGATTGTTGCAGGATTCAGCCGCATTTATAATTATTGCCGATATTGATGACATTTTGTTTCCGCAAATAGCACCCACTTACTTCGAAGAGTTCCAAATTTTAAGGCAACGAACAAAAGCTGCTGCTTTCATATATGAGCGTTTCATAACTGATATCTATACAGGTATGGACGAAATATGTTTTGTCTTTTTAGATGTAGCTCATCTGTAATTAACGATTTTCGTGCTAATTAAAATTTGCAAAAAAATACGCCTGTGCCTATGATTCTTCCAGTTGCGTCAGTTCTCGATAACAGCTTTCGTTTTCATGTTGGTTTCAAACTACTGCTAATGAAGTATTCACTAACTTTATTAAGCAATTATGCAAATAGTTACATCAAACAGCAGATCGAATGCTATATTAAATAACTATCGAACGCTTTCCAAATAACGGGTGAACGGTTTTGTAAGTTAGCCATATAGCATTGAAAAACATTTAAAAGCGCAGACTGTCGTGACAATGAAGTACGCTCTTTGGAAGTAATTAAAAAGAGTTTCACAGCTGTGCTCATTTTATTCGGTGCTGAATAGTGTTATACGATGCGGATTGAAAACAAAAATGTTATATCTCGAAGTGACTTGATCGAAATTGTAGGAAGTAAGCCGGTAAATTTCTCACTTGCGAGTTTATTGCTGAATGGCATAGTTCGCAACAAATGGGAGCATGGCAAGTGGGTGGCCGATCCCAAATACATCGCAAGTGCTTGGATTCATTGGCCAGGTGTCATGAAGAGTGATCATCGTCTTTACCATGTGCCATACGAAATGAACTTCATGCCACACTTTCGAAATTGGCATTTTGATGTCAACGTAAGCATCGCTCACCTCTTTATTGTAGTTTTTCATTATCATCTATCTCGTTGTTTCAGATTGTTCGAAACACCGTTTTTTTTTCATAATTCATATTTGTTGTGAAAATCTGAACCGTAATGAATTCAATACGGAAAGTGAATTTCGATGAGCTCAAGTCTTGCACCTAATGATTTATGTGCGTTGAAGATTTTGTAGGAGCTGCTAAATTCGCGCGTATACGCTATAGATGCAGCTATCACAATAATTATACCACAAGGTTATAGCAGTCTAGCTTCCTAAGTTTTCCTGAATTTCTATTTTTTTTGAATTTTTTTGAATTTTTTGAATTTTCCTGAATTTCCTGAATGTCATGAATTTCTAAACGAAGCAGTATACCTTTTAATTTAGGAACTGCGATACCTGAGTTGAAACAAAGCTAAACCATGCCTATGAAATAAACAACTTCACGATAGCGAGACATGGAATGAAACACTGTTGCTTCTTATAGTTGAATCTTTCAGTAACTTTAATAACGGCATCCTCTACGAAAACCGTTTAAATATTAATGCAATTTCGTATTCTTCGCATTCTCCGCGCAAGAGGACAGCTACTTAGAAAACTGTTTAGTGAACAACTCCGTAGTTAGTGCACTGTTACAGCAGCTGGTTTCAGCGATCGCTCCTCAATGAACATGACAGTTCGGCGAAGGTTCGTTAAAGTATTTCTTCTTTACACGGGCTTCTTCTTTTCTGGAAGAAAATGGTGTGCCATAATGAAATTGTCCAAAACTGATACGGAATGATGGGTTTTTTCATGTTCTATCTGATGATTTACTAAATGAGTTTGCATCGCATCAGAGGGACTCATTGCTGGATGTCGGGATGGCAACGGTTTTATTCTGACACACTACACGATGGAATATGGCGTGCTTGAATGCTCACGCTTAATTCACAATGAAAGTGTAAAACGGCCTAGTTAGATGTGCTTATAAGAGCATCTTATGATGCGAAATTTTGCTTAAGCCGAGATCAAATAAACGCTGCATTGCTGTTATAAGGGCATTCAGATAGAGAGCAAACCTCCGACGAAGCAATAGATCGCGGAGCTGTAATTGAGAAATTCTGCTGTTTTTTCTACTGCACTGACTCGCACATGCATTACATTTTCGATTTGCTGCTATTTGCTATGGCCGTCGAGGAAACTCAATTTCTAAAACTGAATGGATTCTCAAGTCAAAGGGTTGGAGGAATCATCTATATTTCTTGTATCTCATGTGTACCCCATCAACACAACAGTGCTTTTGAATGTCACTCGGGTGGCTTTGACCACATATTTTTTTGAGCCAGCAAAAACGAGTACAAAATAATGAGAGTGTTGTTTTAAAATCGTGAGCCAGTGCTCCTGCTAAGTTGTTAAGTTTTCGAAGGTGCTACACTGTACGATGGAATCGCATTTTTATTGAGGCTACTGGTTCCACTCAAAGGAACAGGAAAGAAACACGGATTTCCTGTTAGACATCTCGTTCAGAAGTTTTTATGCCATATTTCCCACCATTATTTGGCGCTACGCTTACGCAAGTTGTGTAGTTTATGCGATGGCGCTCTGTACAATGGAATCGTCTCATTATTGAGATAAATTTCGCAACTGATCGGAAACGTCGCACGGTCGTGAGTTTTTCTTTCTAGGCGGACAGCGAGTTTAGCATTCCATTGCGTTCGCTGATATCATCCGAGAACGTTGATCGCATTCAGTCAAATTTTGTTGCGATGGCTTCTGAAAATCTGACATCAATTCTACCGTCACTACGACGTCGACCACTCTACTACCCACTAATTGAGGACTGCTATAACGCAATATTTTACAACGTTCGAACAACAGTTAGCGAATGCCCGGGTCCGATTCGGTGTGAGATTCCGCGCATGCGTGGGATTCGTTGTATGAATGCGAGGATCAACCACGGCCATAGTCGTCTTGAACCACTTCTCTTTATACATTATCCGATACGAGCAACGTTCGAAGAGTCTTTTGATGGCTGTTATATATAGAAATCATTATGCCACAAAATTTTGACGCCTCTAATTATTCAAGTGGTTTCCGAATGGTAGGGCGCATGCATTGTTAAGAAAATTTTGAACGTTTCTTCACTGAAAATATTCCAAAGAAGATAGCCAACATAATTTTGCTGTGATAGAGTTTATATGGAAAACTGTCATTTCGCATGCTTGCGTTCATCTATTTCAATTTTTTCTGCAGAACTATAGGAACCTGTTTTCTTTTTTTTGCTGCATTTGAAACTGATCTTTTATTTATTTTAGTCAGATGGAAAGGATTCGAAGTTACTGAAAGAATGTTAGTTTCTGGAACGGGCAAAACTCATGTACGGCCTAACAATAGGCATCAAAAGGGTTCACAATATGAGCGAGTATAAGAGTTGCTTCAAAGTGAGTTCACATCGAGAACGATGCATGCACGAATTCTATGACTTGAAAAAAGTTCAAAAAAATTGAAAAAGACAAGTGTTTTAGTGCTCACAGAGTGAAAGCACGATGTTAATTTTTAAATTACTGCCACAGTATAAGGCCTACAAGCCTGACGTTTTTCTCGCCTACAACCGTATAATTTTTCGCATGTCATTTTTGCCGTTGAAACAACACTGTATCCGGTTCTGAATTTTTTGTTTTTAACGTTAGGGCGGGAGGAGGAGAAGG
>JPKZ01002099.1:252620-275056 GCA_000803305.1 Toxocara canis | reverse complement strand
TTTTTGGGGGGGGGGGGGGGGGGGGAGGGGGGGGGGGGGGGTGAATCGTGGCATTAGCGCTGTGCTTTTTGTTCCGCATTGTTTTGTGTATATTGTCCAATTTGCGTACGATACGGTATGTTATCCACACCATCTCGAAGTTCGGAGGCGTACCATTTTTTTGGAGAAAGTACAGTATTATATTTACAACCAGAAAATCGTTAATAATTTCTGTACCAAAAAGTATTTTTGCTTTTCGTGCTATGTTGATCCGCACCATGATATATCACCGCATCTAATGTAAGACCAAATTGTGAGATACGAAACAGTGTTCATGCTATCACAGATAAAAGTAAAGCATTCATTGCCGAAAAGTGCTGGGATATCGTTAGCTAAAAGAAAACAAATTGGACCGTGCATAGATATGAATTTAGGCTCCTACTAGTAGCACCAGCATATTTTTTGCATTAAAGCTATTATACAGTAAGAAATTGCGAATATGAATGACTGGAAGAAAACGAAAGGAAAACAATTGCTTCTTGAAGATGCGGCTTGTTGCACATAAATTTCTGCTAAAAACTGTAATCAGCATTTGTCGGTTTCCATTCGGAAAAATCGAACAGCTAGGCTAACGTATAGTGGATGTTGAAAGTAGTTTTCCTTTAGAAGTATGCATAAACTATATGAGTTTGGCACGTGTTTGATGAGTTGAAATGCCAAATGTTTTATACTGCAACTGAAATGCATAGAAAAGTGCAAAATGCGGCACTATACGATCCCGATCATTACGGTATTGTGCGGTGAATAATTTGTAAAACATGAAAAGTTAATGGTGATGAACATTGTATGAGTTTGCATGAACCGTTCCAAAAAAACTATGTTGAAAATCTACCTGTCGCAACAAATATTTACGCCTTTCGCAGTCTGGTTATCTCTCAAGGCATTTCAGCAAACAGTATCATCAAACTGACGTCGACTGCTGAAAGCTATGCTCGCTTATGCCCCGTGAAATTAATTATGCTTACTCGAGCGGGTCGGATTGTTGTGCTAGGCTGAAGCGTTCAAAACTTTTTGAATTACATGAAAGGATTGTAGGTACCCTTCAAAGACTATCCACATCATCGAAAGAAAAAAGGAAACAAGCAGATAAAGAAGCATTGGGAAGTTTACTAAGTTATGCATTATTCAGGATACAAAGAAAAGTGCTCTTTGTAAGAAAGGGAAAGGACTTTTCATTTTCTATGCGCTGTCGTTGTCTTCTAACACAATAAGTAAGCAATCTATATTCACTGCATAGATAGCGATACAGATTTTTTCGCATTCGCTAAACTTCGTCTCACTCATCATCGCATCAGCCGAAAGGATGTCATGTTCACTTTTCGAAAACAGATTAAAACTGAACATGGTTTGGCCATTACATTACGACTATGAAGTACACGCTTTGACATACAGTGTATTGCATGTTGTTTGGTCATTACAAGTACAACTATGAAGTACACGGTTTGACACAAAGTGTATTACTTTAACACATTTTGCTTTAAATAAGCAACGCATTAGCGGCTTAGGGGGAGACAAGAAACTAAACAGTTAGTGTTTATTAAGTCTCATTTCAAATTTTCAAGCTTTCCATTAAACGCAAATACATTTTGAAGGAGAGTCATCGGAAAGCATTTTGACTCAATGTTGTCCATCATTGCTTTTCGCCCGGATTCTCAAAATATTTCTACTTTATGTGATTTGTTGAGAGCAGCTCCAATGAAGCACACTAGGAAGCTTGTCGGGAGGATGGCGTTATATGCAGTTTACTCCTTCTTGATTAAGACAGTCACCTTCATTTGCTTTCAATGAATGTTCAACAATCAAATAAGGAATGCTTAGCGATGCATAAGCGTTTGTGTTGAATCAACGGTAGTCAAGGCGTTCATTTGGCTCCAACTGCTAATGGTATAAGCAGTATGGTTCACGGGAATTTTCTCATTTGTTTTTCCAACGTCTCCTCTTTTTTCGCCCAAAAAATTCATACTTCCCTTTTTTATTTCCTCTCAGGAACTCAAATTGGAGAGAATCATTTCCTTAATCTACATTTCGAAACGAATAGAAAATATTCTATATGCCTTCATTCATCAGAATTTGGTGAATCATATCATCGCTGTAACACAGACTTTTCATATTTCCTTTTCGTAACTTCTGTGGTTCATGAGTTAAAATGACCTCAAAGATGAGAACGAACGCATAAATGAGTCGTGGCGGTGCATACGTTACTTTCGTTAAGAATTAACGAAAAGCACGAAAAAACAAATGAACAACTTTCTAAACACTAACTGATATTGTGATTGTTAGTTTATTGAGCTGATGCGCAGGACATTCATTGTTTGTAGTTTGGTTGAGGAATTACCAAAATATTTTTGTTTATGAGTAAAATCAACGTAATGTGAACGAATCGCATCATACTCGATCGCACATTTCGTCTACCCTCTGACTCACAACTAATCGCAGTCACTACTGTCATTTACATATCACGCTACATCGCCTGTAGACCTTCCGATGACGTGTAAAGAAAACGATCGTCTTAAATTGTTTTCCAGCACTTCAAGTAAACGTGCACTTATCTGGATTGCATTAACAACTTTGGGTGATTTATGGTCGACGACAACAAATATAACGCGGATTACTTCTTGGAATCAGTGCTTTTGAAAAGTGCATGAATGTCGATTGGCTGAACGAACAGCAAATGTTAGATCCCGTCAACGGCAATGCGTTGAAAAGCTTTTGCCATTTTCTGAATAACAATTTCAAAGCTTCGTTATCACGGCTATTTTGCAGCTTCTTGAAATAACATTTGCCTTGGTGATCGCTCAGAAACGAACTCTCTGAAATTAGATTCGGATCTTTCGAATTTAACAAATCCAAATCTCCTTCACATTGCGATGCTCTTGCATATTCCAAACGCGGCGTACACATTGGTGACGTGAGGAGTAGTTCTTCTCAAAAGAAAGAGAAATGATGAGGGTAAGTCAAAACAAAATCTCCAATATTGTGTTTGTATTTAAGACCAGCGCAGTATTTAAGAATACGGGCAGTGAGCAAGAACCAGCCAACTATTGGCCTATTAGTCTTCTTTCTTGCGCTTCCAAGCTCTCTGAGCGATGCACACACCCACAGATCTATCAAACACTCGAGCCTTTTCTGCCCAAATGCCAACATGCATTTCGTAGGAGACACTCCATCACGACAGCGGTTGCGGTGATATGTGAAAAAATCCTCCTGAACATCGAGAACAGTAACCTAACCGGCATTGTACAGTTAGATGTCCAGAAAGCGTATGATACTATGAACCCATATATACTTCTTCAGAAAATCGTCGACAGAGTAAATCCGGATGATAAACTAACAAAGTTATTAAAAGACTACCTGCTAAGAAGGAAAATAAAAACGCTCGGCGAGGACGGGATTTCAAAAACGAAACAGATTCCTATATGCATCCCGCAGGGAGGCATATTTCCTCCTATCCTTTTTGCCTTCTTGCTTTCTTGCGTGAGCGAAGTTGAGACGCTTTCTTGCGCTTCCAAGCTCTCTGAGCGATGCACACACCCACAGATCTATCAAACACTCGAGCCTTTTCTGCCCAAATGCCAACATGCATTTCGTAGGAGACACTCCATCACGACAGCGGTTGCGGTGATATGTGAAAAAATCCTCCTGAACATCGAGAACAGTAACCTAACCGGCATTGTACAGTTAGATGTCCAGAAAGCGTATGATACTATGAACCCATATATACTTCTTCAGAAAATCGTCGACAGAGTAAATCCGGATGATAAACTAACAAAGTTATTAAAAGACTACCTGCTAAGAAGGAAAATAAAAACGCTCGGCGAGGACGGGATTTCAAAAACGAAACAGATTCCTATATGCATCCCGCAGGGAGGCATATTTCCTCCTATCCTTTTTGCCTTCTTGCTTTCTTGCGTGAGCGAAGTTGAGACGCATGAGAAAATGATACTTTTCGCAGATGACCTGCAACTTCTATACGCATGCGAAGAAAGTGAAGAACCAAGTGTGGTGAATCTGACAGAAGAAGATTTGAAAAAAGTCACAAGATATCTAAGAAAAGCACTAGAGATGAAAATAAATGAGTAAAAAACAGCTATCACCAGAGTCGGAAGACCGCGAACTAAAAAGCGCTTAGCTAGTGAGACCGTTCGGAAGAATTGCGGAGAAAAAATAACTGTTAAAAATGACACCCATAACCTAGGCTTACATCTAGACGGTAAGCTAACCTTCCGAACGGTAAGCTAACCAGCAACGTATCCCGTTGGTGTTCAAAACTTCTATACCATATGAAAGCAGCAAGGCAACACATGAATGCGAGATGCATAACCATGCTAATAAAAGCCTATGTAAGCCCCAAAATTAGATTATTCGTGCCCATCACCGCGATAGCAACCAGAAAAAATCTTAAAGTACTGCAACGAGTCGCAAACCACTCGACCAGAGTCATTCACAACCTTAATGAATTCGAACAAATTGGTGAACACCAAGCCCACTACAGTTGGGGAAATATTTCAACACTGAGCAGCTTGGAATTTAAAGTAATGGTCAAGTAGATGCAAGATGGTCAACTCAGTGAAAATTTAAATAACTTGCTGTCAAAAACAACTCGTAAGCGAATGAGGCGTGAAATGTACACCTGTGAAACATTCCGAACAAACTACAGACTAAAAACCATAAGACACCGAGCGACTGCTCGCCTCAATACACTGTTGCCTTTGAGCTGAACAGTGATATGTAGCTATGTGTTGTGACGCAATATTCTTATTATGATTGTATCTGACTATACCCCTCGTATCATCTTTGTATTGTCGTAAAGGCATCGACTAAATAAAAGATTGGATTCGATTTGGCGACATCAGTTGTAAAGGACCAAACAGCATTTATTTGACACTTCAACAGTTTTATGTGATTATTGCAAATATGTGCGGCGCACAATGACCTCGAGGAACGTGGCGGTCTATTTTTGTGCATTCTATTCAGGTAAATCCTATAATATTACTTTGTAAGGGGATGCTCCTCATATATCTGCTGGATTATTCTTAGGTGTTTCCTGAACGACCTTCATAGCAGTTAAGCAAAAGTGGTCTCTTTGGCAATTATGGGGCAAAATTACGATAGCCACGAGCATTTTTGGCTGGTTTTTGATAGTAAGTTACCCATACATGAATAGTACCTTTTTTTTATCAGAAAGCAGTTTTCTTTGTTCAAACAGTCTAGATTCTTTGATATTTTTTAATGTTTTTTTGGTCTGAATACTTAGTACCATACAGTGTTTCGTTGTTCAATACGAGGAAAAAAAATCGTTAGAGCAATTCTTACGAAAAGTTCTTCAGTAATAAAAACAATGGCAAATTACCAGTTAAGTGATATTTGTATCTCTCAACCATTAAGCTGCCTAAATTTCTAATATAGTTTTCGATTTACGAAAAAAAGACGTTTTAATAATCGTTTTTCTGAATACGCCGCTGTAATAGGTAAGCAGGACCAAAAATACCGAGGATCAGCAATCTTCTCTATCTTTCTTCTTTCCAGCTTTTTTTCCGTCAAGATTCCAGGGAACAGCTAACCGGATTAATCCATTGATGGGATAAGTTTCTATTAAAAATTGTTGCCTTGTACTGAGCGAATCCCTTTTGCCGATAATGGACAAGTCCTTGACTTTTTCGCACGTTTCATCCGTCTCTCAGCAACTGATGGATCCTGAATGACTTCTCGTCAATGTTCGCAGATTTGTGTACGCAGGCAAAATATTTCGTGTTGTATCTGATTGTCGAATTATAAATACAATGTGGATAAGTAAAATTGGCTGACGTTTTCATCCTTTAAGCAGGAACTTGTTTAGCAGATATCACGAAGTACAAACCAAACTATTGTGAGTGCGATACGATATACCCTTCATAACAAATTCAAATTGCGTGGCTCTCTAGTGAAAGCCCAATGATCTTTTCGGTTGAATAAAACCAGCACAGATGGAGAATTAGAAACGTTCCAACATCCATCACTGCTATCCTAAATTGCCAACTTTTTTCGTAGAATACGCACATTTTAGCAATTAAAAACGAAATGCAACAGTTACCTTCCTTTTAATTCTTTTCATATCCCTAAGCATGTAAGAAAGTTTCAGGACGCGCATATGTGTATGGTACAGTGAGAAGCCAGAATTTTTTTGCTGAAATAAGGACTGATTTTTAGTTTTCTTCCGATGCACTTGGGCATAACCACTTGATAAAAGTTTGAAAACGAAGTAAATTGCTTTTTCAATATTTACCTAATTGCCAAACTATTGCGATAGTACCGATTACGACCTGTAGGAAATTTGCGGTGTGAATTCTTTGTGAAGTCGCTAAACGATTCTTTATTGGAAGTCTCATTAACGATGAAGTTCGTACAACCCAAAAATTATCAGCGAAGTCGCAATTGTCGAAACAATTTAAAGCAGCTCATTTCAAGGGGCAACATTCGCCGTTGCACACAATTTTCTTTATTGTTGTCAGATCACAGCACTTTGGACTTTTGAGAGATGTGGAAGAAAAGAAGATTTTGAGTTGCAGAGGCCTTAGCAATTAAGTGGTTAGATTTCATATCTAGCCACTTGACTGCCCTGGCAGATAGATTCATTTCCGTAGGAGGGTAGATTCATTACATATCTACAGATAAGCGGTGGACAAAAAGTCAAGAATCCACCACAGACGATTTTAAAGCTCAAAAATCGCCTATAAGCATTCGCGAATCCTAATCTCACAAATAACGTTGCTGAAGTGAGGAAAGTCATGCAAAGTGAGCACAGGTGATGCAACATTTTTCTCTGTAATCGCAGTTGTTCGTTTTAAAACGGTTCTCTTTTCCGTATTCTCGACGGGCTCTTTAACACTGGAATGCAGTCAGTTGTATAACTGTATCTTAGGCAGCTAATCCACCTTTTGCTTTCCATGTGAAGTAGCATAGAACTTTTCTATTGGGGCTCAATTTACAAGGAGAAACCAATGATTATACGATACGCTCTATCATTTTATTAGAGCTATAGAAACTGACAACGTTTTTAGGCAAGAGTGTTGCTTCGAACTGTTTTCGAAATATACTGACCCGGAATAAGTGCAATGATCGTATAGAAAATGCATATATGATGAGCAACACTAAGGGTACATAACACATTTCTGAATAGTCGCTGCGTTGACCGTCGATCTTATCTCTGTAAGATGTTTTATCACTGCCATCGATGGCAAAGTAAGCTTAGACTGTGTGTTAAACAAGAGCAATAAAATTTGCCCCGAACACAGTTTTGACAACAAGTACTCTAATTTCAGCGCTCAGCGTGCGATTTAATAAGTTTACGTACCCGGAAAATCAGAAGAAAAAAGCTGATCGAAGAACAGAATTGTTTTTAAAAGATCAATGACTAACGGCCATAAATGAGATAAAGAGTCAAGAAACACTAAAAGCAAATTAAATCCCAAGCATTTTTCTTTCTTTTGCCCTGCCAGATTAGCCTTTTTTTCAGCTATTTTTGTTAAATCTGGCCTTCTCGCACCATTTATTTGCTAGTCGTAATCGCTAGAGGCCATACAGCATTCACGAATAGCAAACCAAATTGTGATTTAATTAATATGAAGGTCAAACGTATGATTTGACTCCCACTTTTACAATTTACTTAAAAAAATGTTTGTCATTAGCTAGCACAAAATACAATTAAACCTTTTCAATTTCTAGTTCTTGTATTGAAGAACCATTAATTGCATCAAAGCGACTGAGAGACAAATGGTCTCGAATGAAATTTTAATTGCTGCCATTTCATGAAACGCTGTTTCAAAACAGAGCAGCAGAAGCTTAATGCGAAATGCTGAATCTATAGCTGAACAACATTATTCTAGATGCAGCTGTTTTATATGTTTACTACATTCATCGCCAACTTATAGATGCCGAACGCTGCAGGAAGAAACCAGGCAATATGGCACAACCGGTATGAAGGTGAAAAACTTTAAAGTAAATAAATAAATGACATGCGAGACATACTTTCACGTGTTATGTGACACTTTTGCGTACGAGTCTGGTAAAGATGAAAGTTAAGTATGAATACCCTACGTGAACGTCTTTTTCTTTTTACGAACCCATCCTTGTAACAGCCATTTCGAAAAAGCTACTGCTTGTTCTGTTGTCCATAAGCAATTCTGCAAAAAGCATCGCTGCTCAATATAGTGCTGCAATTTGCAGCGCGTTGAAATTGAAATCTAAAGCATCAGCCTTACTATTATAACTTTTACGGCACATCATTCAGCAGTACATTTGTTATACTACGGGAATGAGTGAGCGCATTATTATCGGAAACTATTCGAGACTAAACGATTGATGTTCATAACACTGATAATCATCGAAAAATTAGTTCTTCATGATTGCCGCAAAAAATATGGGAACTGATCTACTTACGTGGATAATTTGTGTGAGTGAGCTAAACTACCTTCTTCCTCTATCGCTTCATTTCGTCCATAGCAAATATTCCATTAAATTAACCATGGGTTTGGGACCATAGTGTTGATTCATTATAAGCGAAAGCATAATTAACTCGTCTGGGTTCACTTTCAAAGAGAATTTTTGCTAAAACAGCCAATTGTTAGGGGTTTTTTCACAGTGATACTTTTACCAACGATATCATAAGATGCGACGCTCATGTGGTTAGTAAAGATCACCGAACAGATACCTCCTATTTTTTAATGCAACAACACTTATCTTTTTTGGTGTTTGCGCTAAAATCAGGTATTCCGGCTCGCTAACACACGATCATTTTCGTCATGAATCGTCATCATGAACTCTCGTCATGAACCTCCGATAAGGAGAGGGTGTTAACTTTCCTTCATACACAACCAACGCGAGAGCGCATTTCGCTTTTATCTTGAAGTGGAACGACCTGATTTCAGCCTAGTTAAGAAGCTGCTCCAGTGAATGCAGCGTTCTTTGTTGAAAAAGAACACATGAATGAATAAAACTCCTGCGTAAAAACAAGTTTGAGTAAATTCAGATTGCTTGTACTGGAAAATACTGAACGTTATGCTCATTTCAGAGTTAGTTATAAGGTGGATAAAAATAACAACAACAAGACTACCGTTAAGCCAGACAGCTCCAAAATAGGAACTCTTCTAATTGGCTTATCTTTTTCTCGCTGACAGTGGCGATACTCATGAGCATTTGAAGAGTGACAACAATCTTTGGAAACGAGTTTTTGGTCTCGCAACCTTTCACTATTCCATCAACTACTCCATCCAGCAAAACGCATCCAGAAATCGTTTAACTATTTACTACTGCTATGAAGCCATGACTTACGAATGATTTAGCATGTTTTCACCATATATACTACAAAAGCGTGCTTCATTTCAGCGACGGATCACTAGCCGATAAAAGTGGTGTAAGTGACATCATCTCACGATCGGTCAAAATCGCGGCGTTAATACGCGGAGATCATCATAGATCAATGTGTTCTAACATGCATGCACATCAAATTTCCTGTTGCGAATCGTTTCTGCACCGGCGACCTGTATCGTTCGTTAATACGCAGCTGCTACATTTCAGTTTGGTATTTCAATGACCGTATAACTCAAAGAGCGCAGTGAGAAAGAGATCGGTGTTTAATGTGAAAGAAATAAATTTGTGAAGAATGTGAAAAGATTGAACCTTAGAATTGCACATTAGCAGTCGCAAAGTCAGGAAACACAAGCCCGAAATAATTGCTGCGCGAATTGATTCTTAACACTTATCGTAATCCAAGCTAAGAAGCTTTCTTGCTTCCTTATTAAACTCTAAACTTCAATTGCATATTCACTTACTAACCGAACAGAAAATATTTAAGATTGTATTTGTTATTCATTTCCGTTGCAATTCTTGTGCTTGATCAAGCGATGAGATTGCTCTATGTATAAAAGAACGAAGGAAAAAGAAAAAAAGGGTCTGACATTGTTAGAGGAATCGCATTAGCGCTTGTTGAAAGCATTTTCCGTAACATTTTTTTTGCAAAACTCAACTCAGCTCTACTGCAAGTACTTATGTACCTCAATGAGCAGCTTTGGAATTTTTGTCGACAATCGCGGACATTACTCCGAGGCAACAACTGAAAGTGAAAAATTGTAGAACGAATGAAATAAAGGAGGCACTCGATTATTCGATTATTTGCAATCATTGAAAATTGTAATTGTGGCGGATGGCTAGGAGATTAACCACGAGTACATTAATATGACTGCTTTATCGATATGGTTGTTGTGTATGCTTTTCTATAATGCGTACATAACCTTCCAAGCGATATTTGCAGCTGTTCAGCCATGCATAGGCATGTTTAGTTAACAGCAGTGAACATTAGGAAAAAAATAGTGTTTCATCATTGGTGCCATTTATGCATTTTTATGACTACAGAACCGTTCGTTATGTTGAGATCAGTTTTGTGCTGTCAAGTGACTTGTGCATTAGATTATTGACCATACTTCAGAGTTCTTAAGGTTTATGGTAAGCATTGGAGATTGCGAATGTTGATGTGTGCTCTCGATAGAGCGGAGTTTTATTTAGAACTAATTATTAAGATTTTTCGTAAATTTCTTCTTTTCCGATCGATTATTTCTTGTTGTTTTGAACTTTAGTGAGAAGATTCTGAAAAGCGCAAACTTAAGTATGGCAAAAAAATAGACCAAAAACGTGGGCTATTGTAAAAAGTAGCAGTCAACGTGCAATGCACAACTGATGTAAGGGAGTTCTTTCATAACAGAAGCCCTTCGACGTGATTAGTACGAATTCAAAACAGATATTGGCGAAAAGAACAACAGAAGTGGTAGACACAACGAATGTATCAATGTTTGAACGCAGAAATGGTTGTGTTTGCATCTTCACTAAGTATATAGCCCCTGACTTTTTCCTTCCGTAGAATGGTTATACCATCGGAAATCAAAAAAAAAACCGTTTGATCTAATCTTCTTATCGAAGAAAATAAGAAATACTGTAATAGTTCTTAGCAGCGCTCAGCTATTAGTTCTTAGCAGCGCTCATTGCACTTATTGCTTCTGAACAAGTGAATTGTATGAGCATCGTAACTAAAACAAGCGACCATTGAAACATGCAAAAATCACACCGTTCTGCTAAAAGAACACATTACATTGAAATGAGCTTGATATCTTCGCTTATGGAAATGCATTGCGAAGTAGTTCGTGCTGTTAGGACTTCTTTCATTCGACGCTCCAATCAACTATTGTTCAACGTTTAAATAAACTTTTCTTTAGCACTACTTAGAGACGATTTGCTATGCTCATTCAAAATATTACCTCAGTCTTGATTAGGTGACGATAAGTTTGATTGTAACTTTATCCGATCATAAAATTTCGCTGCTGAACACATTAGCAGTGGGAAAACTAAAAGAAGCAAAAAACATACTCATTTAATATATTAGTTTGCAGAAACGACATAAAGTTTAAACCCAGCACCGGAAGAGTTTGTCTACAACGCAACAATGTGATGTGCAAAGATCGGAGATCGTTGTTGACACCACCAAGTGTGGTGCATGTGTTTGGCATGTGAAATTTATGCTTGAGTGGAAATGGAGCAACAAGTATATTTATCAGCAATAAATTCTTGATTGATAGCACGATGGTGCTTAAGCTGCAGTGATGCTTTGTGCTCCAGAAAGTGAATAACTTCTTAGCATGATACTGCCCTCTTATGCAAATGTCCAACAAATATCATCGGACGGTTGTGACATTTTTTAGGTGCACTCTACTGATATCAAGAATGAGTAATTAAGTAACCAATTAGGTCAAGGAGTAACTAAGGTGTTTATCAGGCGATCAACTGAATAAATGGAAAAATCATTAAATAAGCATCCAAATAAATAGCTAGATAACAAGTGGCTAAAGATGCAAATAAATAAACAAGTGAGAAAGTAGGAGAAGAAATAAACGATTCAGTAAGCAAACCAATGGGCAAATATATAGAAAAGTTAAAAAGTACAAAGCAAATAAACGAGCAAGTGGCTGAGTACTTAAACGAAAACCAACTTGTTTGATTTGGTGCTGTCGTTCAGTGTGAATTGGATTCAAAACTCACAGCACATCAAATTCGTGACGAAATATAGCGTCTCGTATGCTGCATCGGGCATTTTCAATTTTATAGCAAGATAAGAAATGGAAAGATGTGGAACTTGCAATCGACATATATATCACATTTTAGCCTATATTCTTGATATCTTAGCGAATTTCTGCAATCGCGTTCCACCGTTTCTGCTCTATCTTCCCGTTTTCCCTTCTTCCATCTCATAAACAGACTTTTGCGGCAAGCAGATTTACAGAGCTTCGTGCTATTTCTTAACAGTTCAGATGGCCAAGGTTGGCAATTTTCGAATTCTTCAGAGCACTCGACGTTAGTCGTAAATTTTCCCGATTGATCTACGAAATTTGCATTTGCTAATCATACCTTATTATCTCAAGGTAAGAAATTTTGTCTGTATACCTAACGGGCATAGCCAAAAATTTTATAAAACAGGGAATTTCAATTTTTATCTGTGGATGAAATTTTGCTGTATATTTTGCGCTCATGGGTTATTGTGGCTGACCAAAAACACTTTTCCGATAAGAGGATGGCAAAGAGTTAAGCAGAAATCATTATTGACACTCGCATAATACGCGAACGTTTTATCGCTCAGCAAATCGATCTTTCTGGAATCTGCTGTGATTTGGGAGCAAAAAATTCATCGTTCTAATATCTAAAGAAAATAAGTAGTAATGTTGCTGTTGTTAACAAACACTAGCTGCGCCGTAAACAATGGCGTTTATTTGACTTTTCTGTACTCAAACCATCATAACTTATATGGCCAGAATGCATGTGTCCATCGTCACCTTCCTTATGCCGCCTAAACGTTTTCCATATTGCTGATGTTGAAAAAAGCAGCTGAAAGGTCGAATAAATGTCATTTATTATTATGTGATTGATGGTAATGGGCAACTCTATTCCAACACATTTATGTAATGACATATCATGATGATCCGTCATTTATAAGAAGCGCTTCGTTCTGCGTCGATTATCTGCAATATTCTTTTTTTTTCAAAGATCCTGGACTTCAACCAATTACGAAAAAAATAGAACACTAATAAAACCCCATTTTGAAACTGAATACGATTTAATACGTTTGCAATATCGAAGCCGAGCCACCTTTCGAATTTGATTGTTTCGTTGTAAAAAAGCGCAGATTGTTGCATTCGGTTATGCCATCTACGGAAAACACAATTATGTTTTCTGAAAAATGCCTTTGATAAAATTCATAGTTGCAATTAAATGATTTTTGTATGCGATAGTCTAGCATGACTACTGTTTCTAAATATCTCGCATGAAGTCACCAACTGATATGACATTTCGTTTTTAATATGATGAATGACGATGAGTTGAGAAAAGATGATGGTCATTGCGCAAAATCCATTCGGAATAGCCAAAGGCGATGGATACGCATTTTAGCGAAACAGACGGATTGCGTTGTCGATTTTATCATTTGGGTGTTTTTTTTCAGTTTTTTTTTGAAGAGTGAGTTAATTAGTCTGTGACTACGAGAAAAACATTGAGGAAATGGAAGAATCAATGCGTATCGATGAGAAAATTCATTTTATTTCGAATTGCCACTGCTTTAATCTGAGTATCATCGAATGCGACAGCTGCAAATTACCAAAGCTACTTGTCTTCTGAATATCCTCACCATTTTTTGGGAAGTAGGTTTTTGATCATGTAACTCTTCACACAAATGTAGCCAAACAAGAGATTATTCAAATTTACTCGTTCTCTTCGTCTTTACTCGTTCGGCACCGGTTAGTCACCTTATCGTTGATTACGAACAATTATTCAATGCATTTTTCGTTGCAAAAATGTCCACTTCATTAGACTTGAAATCTTTTACTTTTTCAGCTTGCACTACTTCTTTTATATGACCCACGGTCTTATACTATTGTGCGGTGCCGTAGTTTACTTATAGGCCTAAGATTTGATAAAGCGCATTTATTCCCCACGAATATAACTACTCGTTGAATGACTGATCGTCAATCATTAGGGCATGCATGTTTCTTGTTGGCAACCGTGGGAAAAATCACAAGATAGACCAGTTTTGTTCGAACTGAATTAGGCAGCAGCCAACAGTTAAGGGCCATGTTTGTTGTGACGAATGCTGTAGATGATTATATTTTGCACAGTTAGACGATTGATGACATTGCTATCTGTTTTCAAATCGTACAATGCCAACGGCGCTTATCTGGGATGACAAAACAAAGCAGATTACTTTGATGTCGTTATCATGCGCATACTATTCAACATAAAAACACATTGTTGCTTGTGCGAATGATGTCCATCTACTAGTCTTTATTTATGGGTGCACGTAGATATGTCTTGCTACTGTTACTGCTGAGTGGTAGTCAATGAAATCTATTGCTGTCAGATTTTTTCTGAGACCTATATAGTAGTAAGTTCAAATTTAAGCGTAAACTTCTGTGGATTGTTGATTGCTTTCTTCGTACAAAAATGCCTGCTTAGTTTTGCTCGTTTCTTTTTGATTGGAACTTAAGTTAACATCTTTTTTTTGCACATTTTTTTTTTAGTGACGTTATTTTTTTTAAGTATTTTTTATTGATTTCATTAGCTAATACTTGTTCTCTACTAGCGTATCCCTCTTCGTGCTCATCCCAGCTATCAATCACCATTGATCGCTCTACTCGCATCAGTTGCTGAAGGACAACCTTGCAGTTTCGATCCTACCATCTCGCTTCGGTTACCGTCCATTCCATTTTCGACTTCCTTTTTTTTTTCATTTAACCTTTTTTTCTTCATCGTTTTACCTATATTTTTCCAATCATTTAGGTCAGCTTCTCACTGACCGAATTTTCTTAATGAGCTTCGTCTAAGTTGCAGTATGCTTAGTTCGTTTTCTTCTATGCTAGTTTTTCTTTCTTTTATGTGGTTTCTAGGTAAGTCTGTTCACCATCGAGATGAGATTATGCTGGCGCATTTACACACTCGACTAATTACTCAATTACTTGCTGCTTTATTTCATTCATTATTTTTGGTGGCTGAATGTGCCTCCTATTATCTTTTTTTATGATTTATATACTAAAACTTTAGAAGATTCAATTTCACCTTGAATATATATCGCGAATTTACATGTTGTACCATTCAATATTGCTTTCTGGTGAATTGAAATATTCAGCTATTTATGTTCGTTTAACACGCACGTGATATAATTCAGTACAATTCTTGTTCCATTACAGTGCTAAATTTCTAAATAAACTTACGATACCGAGAGCTGCCCATCGCTTTTTGCAAGCTCCGTTAGCTAGTGAAAGCGAGCAGATTTCTATGTGCAGAATTTGAAGCAGTTTTATGAGCCCTCTCGGCAATTCATCATAAAAGCGGCCATTGAAAATTCTATTCACGGTCGGGAACTTATTGCGCTTCAAAGCCGCTGGAATTGAACAAAAGTTGGATGCAGGATTTTTTTTTAACTTGACTGCAGTAAAACCATAGATAGGAATCCTTCGTTAGTCGCATCATCGTGACGAGTGGTTGCCTACCGGGCGAGCCGCCACATAATGGCGTACAAGGTTGTCTGAGTCATACAATAACCTAGCAAGTTAATGGTTCCACTTTCTGTTATCACCAATAGTAACGTCTACTTCTATGCGTTCATGCGGTTAAAAATTGCGAGATTTTTCTCTCGCAGAAGTGCTCAATCGCTATGATTTCGAAGATATATACAACTGTCCTTTAGCTTTGCGATATCCGTCAATGGGCGATTAAGGTGTTAACAGGCCGGAACTTAAAAAGGATTAGCTCCAGATAAGTGAGCGAATGGAATGCTTCAAATGAACAGCTTAAAGTTCCAAGGCAGCGATTGTTACCTGAAGAATGACATCAGTGAGAATCATTCTTCGATTAGAAATGCCTAGGCATTTTGCTACGATGGAAAATTCGATCACGAATTGAAATACTGTCTGTGGTGAATTCTCCGTGATAACGATATTCAGGAAGGGCAGGGGTGGGGGAGATGAATCGTAGACGAACGGAGATCGCAACCACGACCGGCGGTGGACTAGAGTTTTCCAAATGCTCGAAACATAAAGGGGAAGTAAAAAAGATCCTACCGATCTCAATTGGTAACTACATTGTACGCCCCTGACGTACTCTGAAGAAAAGACTGTTCACCACTGTTCGTTTACATAACTCTTATTTACAAGCCTCACAGGTCAAGTTGTACTGCAAAGACCCAAGATATGAATGATTCATCTGCCTGCAGTGAGAAAGTCATAGCTTTAATTAAATTGTTGAGGTTTTCGAAAGCAGGTGAAGAGTTTAAATGCAAAGAATTTCGATCATTAGAACTGAATAGCAATCGCTTGACAATGTGATCGAAACAACATCAGTCAAATAATTTCCTGAGTCATTACAACGCCCATTAAAAGCTGGATCAGACTTCTAAGACTCACTGAAGTTGGACAAACTGCGCTACGAACCTTTTTTAGATGAGAATGTTATCTTTTAAATTTTGACCTTGAATAAGCGTCAATGAAAAAAGAAAATTCAAGTTAATATGATGATCCTCTCATTTTTCCAAGTTTTCCCAAAACCAACGCGAACTTGTGTTTAAGTTAGTCTTGTGAGATTAACTGAGCGTACACCGACTCGTCACGGGATTATGTGAGTACGTCTGCACCCTCTGTGGGTCGGCGCTTCGCAAATGGTTTGCGGAAGTTCTTGTAGACCAGCCCTGGGCTGAGCAAGGCTGATTGCCTACCTATGTCACAGGCGATGACCAGGTAGATAGCATAAGCCAGATTCGAATGATAACCTCCTTGGATCTCCTAAAAGGACAGACCTCCTTATGAGGATGAAACCGAGATGCAAATACAAAATGAATGTAATGTCAAAAAGCGGATATTTTTTATCTATTGAGCACAGATTTCGAATCTTTTTATGTATATATGATTAAAAGTGAGAAGTGAAACTTCTACAATAATCTGTTCCTTGTTAGTCGTACTAAAATCGATCACTGCTCGCCTTGTCAACTAAAACTCGATGCTGATTGCGAGCAGTTCGAGCGGTTTGCTCATCGATGTACAACTAAATAATAGGTAATATGAGCATATTACGCTTAGGTTGAATGTATTGTCGACGTTTAGCTTGCTTGATCGGCGAATCACCTGAGCAAACATTTGTAGCAACACTGGCAATACGATCTAAAGTTGTAGCCGTTATTGCAGTATCATGTTCGTAATTAAAAGCGAATAGTTATTTTTCCAATCCGATCGATTACGTTCACATTAGAGGTTCCCCCTATAAGCAAAAATCGAAACGAATTGGAACAAATTACGCTTACGTATTGTAATATGTCCGAGAAGTACATAAATTCTTCACTCCTAAAAGTATTTAAGTTGGAAGACTTTCAAAAAAAGCGAAAACAGAATGCCTTAAATGGCTCGTTTGCTCCACTTTGTTCCAATTGCACTTTAGCGAATTTGCGTTGAGGAGATCACTGTGACGACATCGTGCCCTTATGTATTTAGATGCTTATGTGCATTTCTGTCTCTGTTAGGAATTTCAACCAAACAAGCACTAAAACCAGAGCTGTGGAATTTAGTAGACATATTCTACACTCATGGATCATCCTTAATCTATTTAAAACCTACTGATTAATCCCAGACAAAAATTATGTTCTCTTAAAGAGGCGAGAATTTAGAAGAGATGTTGCGATCGGCGATCAGATCGTTTTTTTCCATCTGTTGCGCAGCAGGAAATGTATTTTTGGTTGAAGATTTTTCAAGCATTTGTTTTATATAGAACCTAAATTAGGCGTTACATAAATTAATTCAAAATTTGATTCGTCAAAAGTATGTGAGTCCCAAACGCTGTATGAGATTGTTGCGAGCGGATCAAATGGAATATGGATTTTATCATTTAATGGCAAAACATGAAACCGACTGATCCGATGAGCATAATCGCTAAAATGCATGAAGTGCATCGTACTCACATTCACAATACTTTTTCCACAGCAGCATACTTTCGTATTCGGGAAGGCGATTATAAGGACAATTTGTTCTCTGCTCTACAACATGTCTGAACTTCCTCTGGCTTTCGATCGCCACTACCTGTCATCGTATTTGGTTGATATCCTTTCTTTTACTGATAACACTGCTCGCCTAACTTTTAATGACATGCACATCATGCACAGCGCACATGTTCCTCGCCTTCTGTCCTGAGCTGTTAGTTCAGTAATAAGCAGCCCCAGCCGGACAGAGTTGTTTCTTCTTATCTTGCCGACGCTTAAGCGATCTAAATCTAACATTTACTAAACCATATGATCTATATTCCCCGTTGAGTGATAAGAATGCATTGCGAAATTGTCATGTTGGCAAGGCCGTACTAGTCGATATGGTATTTGTCTGGAATAGAGTTGAGTTTGAGCAGAAAATAAATGTTTAAAATCCGGTTGAACTTTTTGAATGATTCTATAGACTCGCAGCCGCTTTGTTGAATTGTATTCGACAAAGCATAGATATATTTCACTTTCACTATTCGGCCAAACAACGTTGAATAATTGTGCTTATGTGTAATTCGATCACACCAATTTGTGTTCGCATTTATTCGTTTTATCGCAAAATCGTTGAAATAACTCTTTTCCGTTGTTTTACTGCCAATGAGCTCTTGATTTCTGCATACGTTGGTTTTTGTCCATCATTTTACCTTCTTTTTGCCTCTAGATTTTCCCTTACTATTGGTATTCATAGTCTCATTTTCTGTTCACTTCTTCGATCAGACCTATTCAATTTCTCGCGTCTTATTTTAAAATCACAAACCCATTAGTTAATGTGTTTATGAAAAGCTGCATAGAAACTGAATAGCTGCAATTGGTCACTATGAAAAAGTCGAGCGGTGGAAGCTAAAAATTTCTCTTTCTTTAATCAAGGACAAAAAACCACCCTGTTTTAACGCTTCTGATCATTTCCAATTCAGTTTCGCTGCGGTCACATTGCCTAGGTGGGCTTTCAGTGCTCAGCGACAAGGCAACCGAATAGCGCTAAAGTTTGCTTTTATCGGAATCATGCACCACTTCAAAAAAAATACAGGTTTTAATCAGCGTTAATCCCATTTTTGCGGCCTGTTTCGCACAGAATCCCACAATCGCGATAACTTTAACACAATTCGTTATACTCTACGTCTCTGTAATAAAAGTGCTGCTAATATGCAATTGTTTTTGGCAGCACTATAAATAACGGCATTGTGATTCTGATCTATGCTAAAAATATCGTTTCCATCACTGCAAGACAAAGTCAAACTTTGCTCTTATTGACCATTCTGGTTTCTCTCCCAGCTGATTGTTGCGAACAAAAACAAACGATTTATTATTGAACGGTGCGGCCGCTCTTTGTTAAACACACCTACAGAACAAGCAGCGTTCATACCGTTTCCTCGCTTCTTTTGTATCCCCCCGTGGGCGCCTTAGATAGGAGTTAATTCGACACGAGACCAAATATGAAAAGTGACATTAAACGAGGGCGTATCGTGTTAGCGTCGTTTACAAATAGGGAACTGATCATTAAGTGAATACATGCGTATAAAGCTAGAAATAAATGAAACTCATATAGCTCATAGATCGGCACACTGGGATGGCACTTTTTAAGAAGTAAAAAAATTGGTACAACCGGCTGTGTCCATACAACTGAACCCTTCTAGAAGTCCGGCGTGATGAGGGGTAGGGGGGGGAGGGGTTGGATGTAGGGAGGGATGAGCGACACTAGCATTCTACGTCCGAATGCACTCGCAGCATGCCTTGAAAAGAATATGATAATTTCGCTGAAAATTTTAACATCGTTTTGCTTCCTCAAGCAAAAATTTTTGCCTCGTTCCACCCGCTTACGTTTTTCAAGGTCAGTACAGCTCACCTTAGTAAAAATCTTCCTAGGTGCACCTGTTTTTCTCATTTTAAAAAAATTCGGCCATTCGTTTAAACAAAAGTTTTCAACGGTTTCGCCCAAAACTCTTGTAACGTTAAGACACGAAAACTGCGCGTTTGATAAACATATCTGAATGCACTTAGCACATTCACTATGAAATCCCTGATCTGAGAAATTCCGTTGTGATAAATCGGAAAGATCTATGAACGAGGGACGAGAAGCGCATAGGTTCACAGTGCTGATTGCTTGAGAGGGCTTCGTTATTCATTTTTCTGAGTTCTTTACCACTGATCTGCATGTTTCGAAGTTGGAGGTTTTTTCGGTTGTCTTAAGAGAGAGCATCGGATCCGAGTTTCTGTTATCCCGATTCCGTGGCCATTAGTTTTCAAAGATCGAGGAGGCCTCGGGGAGCTGAGCCATTTGTGAAGCTACCAACCGAAGAAGGCCGTTCCGGAGAGTGGAAACACAGCAAGACTCCGATTAAGTAGCTAGAGCCGTGGTTACGTTTTACGGAACGGGGAGCCGAAGCCAGAATCAGGTGATCGTGGAAGCCGGAATCGTACCTCATTTTTGAAAATGTGCAACGTGAAGCCAAAGCGATACGACAGAGCAGTCAGAGCGCATATATCGCAGATAGATTTTTTTGGTCTGCAACAGGAGCCTCAGCCAGCCATATTTCCTCGGTAGGCTGGGCCGGGACCTGCTTTCCCAGGAGCCAAGACCAGCTCCACTTCGTCTTCGTAGAAAAGCTTATTCAGCTACATGCAAGCTGCCTTCCACTTTTCCCTGTTTGAGCGATCTGGCAAATTTGCCTTTCCAGTCATCGACGACGTTTCGAAAAGCACCTAAGAAGTTGTTGTGAAATTTTGGTGTTATAGTGTAAACCAGTACATATATATTCTGATCGCTCCCCCCCCTCCCTTCTCTACAGTGTCTATAACTGAGCACTGTAAAGAAATTCTGCGATCGCAAAATACATTGGGCCGCAAAGAGGGAGTTTTGAAGAATTGTGTGACTGTCGGTTGGGATGAGAATAATTGCATACCGACCTGCGCTTCATGATTTGTTTGGAAATAATGAAATCGGTTGGCGTCATAAGCGAGTTGACAAAAACGCATATCTTGGCATCCTTCTTGAACACCCTTTCACTTGTTGCGGTTTATTGCGCATTATTGAATGATTAAGCGTTTACCGTTTCTCCAGTGGCGCAGGCGCTGCTCGTGAACGGCACCAAAAAACAACGCAGATGTTCGGAGCTAAAGGGACTGCGAAGAAAATGCAAAAAACTGGGGTCTGAATGCAAGCAAGTCTAGAATCGGAGCCGAAACCATTTTTTTTGGAGGGTCATGTTATATGAAAGGTTAGTTGGGGCTCGAGGAGATATGTTGTTATGAATCTAGAGCCAAAACTGAGCTATGTGAAAGTTAATAATAATGACTATCGTGAAACGGTTGTTCACAGATTTCCCTCAATGCAACGTTTTCTCGAATGGCTGAGCTGCGCATTCTCGAATATAGGAACAGGATTGGAGGCCGAAGCCGAAATCTCCACGTTCCACAAAGGCTAGAGCAGAGTGGGGCCAAAACACTGGAGCTCTACTTTATTGATTATAATGCCTTCAATTCTGTGATATCTCAATGAGGCAAAAAAAGACGGCGCACATGTACAATGCGCCATTTGATATACCAGTGCAAGAAAATTTTTGAAATTCATATGTCTCGGAATGATTATGTGGGAATTCCTGCTGAATTGTGACTGAGAGGAGCATGTGACTGAGCGGTGCTTTCGAGAGAGAGCCGGACGGATTCATCGATGGAGCCGATTGGTGTGATTTCAAAGAAATCAGCCAGAGATTTGGTGTGTGATCTAATAGTATGATGATCACGCAAGCAGTCCAGTTATGTAGGTTTTCAACTGCTAACTGCGAAAATAGTTACTCATAGTATCTCGTATTGGCTTCCTGAAAGCTCGTATGGGAGGCGTTCAATCGAATGGGGAATTCCTCTCCTCCATCCACCCTCCCCCCTTATTAAATAAAAATAACAGAAAAATAGAAAATCCACCCTCCTTCCTCAACGTGAGACAAGTCTAGAAGCTTGGCGAGCAAAGTATCTAAAGTGAGCAACTCTCCCTATGTACTCTGTCTATTCGTTTTCGAAAAAAAAAAACTCATTGAGGCATATGTTCTTTATTAGCAAAATGCGATCTTTTCTTGCTTTTTGACATTTGCCCATCTGGGAAAAGTGCGTTTTTTTCTAGTCAATCATACCTCTTCAAAACTATGCATATCACACTAATGCGGCTCTGCATAGCCAACATATTCACATAAGTGCGTAAGAATCAAAAAATGAAAATTCATAAACAAAACCTGTAGCTCGTAATTTAAACTACTTATTTAAGGTCCATCTCAGTAAGTCCCAAAAACCCTTTGCTGAGTTCGAAAAGGTGGCCATACTCATCAAAAAG
>JPKZ01002099.1:227078-252058 GCA_000803305.1 Toxocara canis | reverse complement strand
GACGGTCTTTGGCTAACCGCCCTCTGCGAACCAGTCCTATTGTGGTTTACCTTATGTTCATGCAATATCTATATGGTTAATAAACACGCTCGTTGACAGCATTTACTGAAAACTTCCCGTAAAATTCACCCTGAAGCAATCTGTAGTGAAATCGGCTTTTCTCGAGAACGTGTCTTAATCATGCAGTTAATGCCAGCATTGCAACGAGTAGTATGGACGAAGAGATTTTCTTTTACAGTGTTCCAGCGCGTTTGATGCGTTCTTCCGATTACGGTGACGAAATATGACTTATGTGGTGGGATAGCAACAGTGTATGCAATACATCATGAAAAGCTGTTCAATATTGAATACTTTAAAGCTGCTAAGTGCACCTCAAGTGTTTCTACCTTAACAGCGGCTTTAAAAAAAATTTTGTAGAAACTTTATGGTTGAAAATATCGTAAGTCTTTCCAGTATATTATAGGTATACGTACACTTTTACATATTGCCCACGCGTAAAAGGCAATAATAATAATACGTTTTCGCCATATCAGCATCAGTAGAAAGCGCTCTTAAAGTAAAACAAAGAAGCAAATGAATTAAATGTGAACAAAGTTCTTCCAGTATCCGGAAGTGTGTATTTTGTTGACTGAAAAGACGAGGCCGGTTCTTTTTTTTCAAAACACAAATGATTATTTGAGTGGTTAGTTGAAGATAGTGATGTGCAATTGCTAAAGTGCATCGATGAGAAAGAACCTAGCGAACGTTGACTGGTAAGGGAAGCGGTGCTCGAAACGTATGGGACGGACGGAGACATGATGATAGAGGATACATGTGATACGAATGCACCTGGGTGCGATACCTTTTGGGTACTCGTATGTGAAGTGTTGCTGAAAGCACGTGTACACCGTTACTGCAAGCCGGTTTTGGTGCTGACAGACGGTTGGCGTTCAATAGGCGTGCGTCCGCTACGACCCGTTGCCATATCAAAACGTACGTACGCTTTGTTATCTTGCCAACAGCTCACCGCCTACCGGCATTCACCCCAACGACACTAAACCGTATCACCTCAACAGTTATTGTTACTTTTTCAATCAAATATCTTGACGCTTTCTTTTTTTTTCTTTTTTTTTGAAACAGACAACGAAGCAGTGCGGTAGTCATTTTCCTCTTTTGATACTTTTAAAGAAGCAAAAAAAAAGACACGCCTTTTTTGATGCTGAATGAGTAGTTAAATTAACGATAATATGTATATGTAGATAATATGCGATGAGTTAGTGTCAAAAACAGTAAGCACTCGTTGTGAACACAAATGGCTTTCATCATTTGAAATCTACCAAAATTTTCTTTTCAAATTCTTGCATCAAATCTCGATCATTCTCATTCTACTAATAAGGTGATTGATTCTCAACTTGTTTTTTTTGAAAAATCATCAGTGAAATATTAGTGAGATAAGTAGATGATAGTACTGTTAATGAGCACTGAATGCGTTGTGATGGCGCGCAATATTTTCTTTCGACTTTTCGATGCCATCGTTCTATTGCATTTTTTTTCTCGATGATTTATGCACATCGAAACGTCGAATCTTGTTTGCCAACATCAGTACTGTGTTTTTATTGTATGATATAATCGTGATGTTTATACTGAACAGAGTTGTTTATGTCGATTTTATAAGTTCCGGTATCAGTAATGCCGTAAAAAAATAAGTCTTTTTTTTTCTCAACATGTTCAATAAAATGACACTCAACAGCTATGCAGGTAAAATTTTTACGTTTTCGATGACTCTAATTAATTTTGACAACATATTTGTCAAAATAACTCTTAGTCAACCAAAATTGAATGGTTTCTAAGAGTGATGAAACAACTCAAAATTATCGTTCCGAAACGGATTGTTAATGAGATTCTTAATCTCGTACAATTCTCTTGAAAAATCATTTTAATAGACAATTTTTAAATTCGATGATGTACGATCTAAAACTGAAAAATTTTGATGTTTATTTCACTTTTCAAAATCGTTGCATTTAGTCGCTCGTTAACAACAATACAAACAATGGTGAGACTCTTAAAATTTTATAATGAAGCTATCAATGGGTAGAAATAACGAAAATTTTTTTAATAGTGAATCATCCACTGAAAAGAAAACAGGTATTATTGTTGTCTTTGCACAAAGAACAATTTCTTTATCATTGCAACGTACTGAAAAAGACTATCGTTTAGATAATCCTTTTCACTTCAGCCTCCGATAGCGAATGACTCATTCTTTCAGTGAAGAAATTTCATTATGTCAAATTCTGTCAGTCGAAATGATGAATCTAAACGTGGCAATCGCCGGACATGAAAATTCGTAAATACTTCCTTGTTGGGAGTAAAGTATAATAGTGTTAAAGCGTTTTAACTTAATTATATTTTCGAAAGGGTGAAATGAATGTGGCGTCGACGCAACAACATTAGTATTATCGCGTTTCGGAGCCGTATTTTGTGATCAGCACAATACCGATACTTGTAGACATACTTTTCATTTTATCATCAAAAGAAAGGCTAACGTTGAATCTAAGCTAGATCGAAATTGGTGGATGTATTGTGAAACGTTAACGAGATGCTCATTTATAAGGGATACACGAAAATAGCCAACGAACTTATTTCTAACTTCTCGAACGATTTATTCGTAAAGTTATCGTTAGCGAAAAAAAAAAAGACAGGAATCCTGTTGAGTTTTGATCCCATAGTTTATAATTTCGATTATTGAAAAACGAATATTTTCCAGGTTATTTTATAAAATCACTGTGATACTGATCTTTTCACCGATTTCGATGCAACTTTTCATCGTTCAATTGTTTCAGTCATCCGATTTTATGTTTGAAGGCTTTGATACGCATGCCATTTCCAGCAGCTTTCCTGCATAGGAAAAACAAAGATGAGTAATGGATTTTGATTATGATCATAGGTGAACAATTGAAAATGCTAAACATATGAACCTATCAACAATCAGAAGCTGGAAATAGAAAACAAGATATTCTTCGACATTGTTTCATCAAATTTTTTTTGTTGAAAGAGAGATAGCTATGGCACTTTGATAAAGCATCTGTTCTATACACCACAGCACTGACATTCAAACGCCTCTTCAACAAATATGAAACGAAAGTGATATATTGCTTTCGGAAAGAATACTTTTTGCAGAGCGTTATTGTGCGACAAAATCGGAGATCACGTATAGGCCGCCTACGGCATTGGCCATACTTGTAATATTTGCGAGACGATGTTATAGAATGCGAAAGATGTAAAGAAAAAAAATGTAATGAAGGTATCAGCATTGCGTTGACGTGAACGTGCGCGAAACAAATGCTTCAACGCTAAACACCATGACCAATAGATAAGCAGTCACTCGGTTGCGATGGAGCGCAAATTTCTTACAATTAGCTTGAGCGACATCTAGCTAGCAACGTCTTCGCATTCCACATGGATGCGAGATCAGATTTTCTTCTTTAATTGTAGCGTATAACATCAGCCATGCGGCCAACAGTGACCTCACCAATACTTACTGATCGTGTCAAATACGTTGTGTGTGTGTAAACAATTTGCATGCATCAAACACCTTATATTGAACGATGTCCGCTGTACGCAAGTTATTCGCTCACATAAGATGGTTGAGAGGTTAACCGAGTATTGAAGATATATTTATATTTGTACCTACTAACGGATCAAGGTGAGGGCGAGTCGGATCAAGGTGATCAAGGTGATCAAGGTACCTACTAACAGCATTGCGCAATGACAACATTCGTCTAATTGGCCAATAGACTGTTCTCTTAACGAAGCGATGGTTCATTTTGTTTTCACAATAGTTAAGTATCAATTGAAACAATGATTCATATTTTTATCGTCTTAAATTTCCATTCTATATCCGTTAAGTTCATTAGAGACGTCTTATCAGCCGATTAAAATAATTGATTTTGGCTGCACACATGAAATAAACGGCTGATTAGTAATTTGCTTCCAAATGTTATCATCGCTATGTGTGCGATCAGTCAAAATTTTCTTGGGGGTGCTTGCCTTTGTATTAATAATAGATTTCCAACTAAAGCACCCTCTATCTTCAGATTTCAAACGTTACGGTGTACGCAAGACGAAGTCCATTTTTGTTACGCAAAATTCTTTCAGTCTTCTATTCACCTCAATATCTATACCCACCATGTGCGCTGATATGATTTGATAAGGATTTGTAAAAAAAAAAATTTCAACGGCGGCTCTTTGTGAATTGCATTTTTACACGCTTTTGGACGCAGAGAGATCGCCTTATGAGATCGTCATGTCTTTACAAATATACATATATGAGTCTGTTTGTTCAGTAGTTTCGACTTATGACTTATATGGAATCCATCATGATGAAATTTGGCAAGAGCAATGCAACGCTTTGCTGGACGCCAAAGCAAAACTTTCAGACGTTTTGATTTCCAGACTTCTAAATGAGTAATGGCATCTGGGAAATAACTCGATGGCGAAATGTAACCATGAAAAGATTGCACACAATTTCGTTTCTGTGGCCCATTTTGGGATCACACAGAGTATAGAAAGTTGAAAACCACTACATTCAATAAACACATTGAATTGTGGGTTTCTCAAACAGAGACAAATGGGAATTTTTTGGAGGAAGAGCGCCGAATTTCTGTGGAGAAGAGTGCTGACGACAGCAGTGATTCTAATCTCGTGAACAAATTTCTCGAACATCACCCCACTATACAGTAACTTTGTGACTGCAGGTTCCGAATGAATGGTTATGTGTTGCTAGAGGTTCTTCGTTTCGTTTTCGAACATTTGTTAGAACGGATTGTAGTAGCAATTTAACCGCAGTAATTGAGATCGTAGCAATCTACTGAAGCGCTTGCTGATGTCTCGCATTCGTGCTAGTGCTGTTTTTTTTTCGGCATGGTTGCAATAACTGCGATGGATTTCACTGACATGCATGACAGGAATGAAGCAGTCGAAATCATTTTTCTAATGTAAAAGTAAGCAGCGTTTGGAAAGATGAGGGGAACGGAGGGAGGAGGGGGGGGGGGGTTAACTTTACGCTTCAACCCGTTGTTTAACTCGTTACGGGCACCCTTAACTTGTTATTACTCAATTCTATCAATTGGTACATTAGCACAAATGTTTCGACGATGAACCAAATTATTCTAAAAACTGATTCCGATAAAAGAAAAAAAAATAAACCTGAAAGGATCGACCCGTTTTTTGCTTTGTTTTTGGTGAATTATATGCTCGTATATGTTTTATTTATCGCTATAATATCTTTAGTTGCCCGATCAGACTCTGTCAAGTGTGCAACCCGTGATACACGTCAATTACATCGGCGGATCGTTCACTTATATGCAAATGAATTGTCAAGCTAAAATTCAAATTGCAACTACCCATTAATTTACGTCCATAGATAAGCAACTCGTTCAATGAATGACGTTCTCTGTTCATGTGGGTAACTGTTTATCCAGCCGGATATACTCTTTTATTTACTTAGGTTTCTTCATTCTTCATAAATACTTGTTCGCATCGTGTGAACATGTGCTGGTAGTTGTATGTATTTTGATGTATTTTCTCCGTTTTGGCCTGTCTTACTGCCCGATGAACCTTGCGTTATTTTTTTCGCTTTCCTCAACATCAGTGAAAATCTATCTCCGCACCATTATTCGTATTTTTTTAGTTTGTTTAACCCCGTTGAACAGAAACCGCTTATCGATAAAAAGTCCCATTCGTTTAGTGATTTAGTGATCGTATCGTGCAGATTTATTTTTCTAGAATTGTACGTCAACAAACATCACAGATATGACTACTTTAATTAGCACACGCACACAATCAAAATTTGCTATTACTTCATTCCCTTGAAATAAGTAGCGAAACATTTTGTCACTTCGTTCAACCTTCCCAAGTAACGGAATGCTGTGAGCCCTAAGGCTTCTATTAAGGGTTAGTGATGCTTAAAAACGTTTATTAGACTGAAGAATTTGCAAAAAGTTGCACTAATTGACTATGCCCACTTATCACAGGGTTTTCCCAAAAAAAGAAAGATTATGCCAAATAAGTATATAAAAACACTTAATTGGTACCTGAATAGCGCATTTATGAACTTTGCATTTCTTAATTCGCCTATTGCCTTACCGCTTAATACCGATTGCGCATTAGTGCTAAGAGTCATTAATTCAGATTAATTGTGCTCGTCAATTTGATCTTCTTTTAGATCTGCTGCGATAATTTCTGTCATCTTAGGCAGATAACATTCCGCTGCTTTTGCATTGCTTTTGATCACTTTTTCTTGTAAATTTGCTCTTTGTTCATTCTCGTTTCTTTCTTTTTAATTCCATATATGTATCAAATCCTTTTAATTTTCCGAGGAAAGAACCACTGGGACTGATATAAATGGTATTATCACTTTTACATTCTACTCGTTATGATAAGGACATGATATTAAGCCAGCTCATGCTTGCTCAATTCAGTATTAGATAAATTGATTTTTTAGTTGGCATGTCTATGCAATTAACTATGTACTTCAATTGCAATTTCATGTGCTCTTCCTCATGGTGCCATTTCATTCAAACTAATGACAATATGAAATCTATTATGAGAATGTTATACGCCATATAAATGATTCTTTAATGCCAATGGTAACTTATTTAGCAAAACTTATGCTTACGTAGATTTCATGAGCTTTATTTTGGTTTCTGTGTAACTGCTTTGTAATTTTATCAAATTAGTCAATGACCAACAAATAGGACATGTGCATATGGTTTGATCACGATCGCTTATCGATAAGATAAAATAGTTGCTGGATCGCAAAATTTTCGTGAAGAATGCGCAAAGTGAAGATCGAGGGACGCTTAAAGCAAAATTTTGAAACAATTGATCATTTCGAACAAAAACGTATTGTTTTATTACGTCTCAACGTATTCACTCATTCGATCGATTCTCAATAGTAGCAGAAAAAATAGCGAACATTTCATGCGATATTCCATCAAAATCGCTTACATTTAACTCGCAATAACTTAGACACTTTTGTAAACAGTAAAACGAATTAATATCATTTGTGACTGCTACAAATATTCTGTTCAAATTCTCAAGTACAAAATTTTCGTTACTCACTTAATTCGTTGATTTATCATGAAGATGACAAAAAGTATTTGACGTACACGATCATATGGAAGTTAGTATTTAAGTTGTTACTCGAATTCTTTTTTCTTTCAGCACATTAGATGAGGAAAGGCAAACTATTGTGTCGTTTATGGCAAGGTTTACTGTACTTTATTCAAAACGCCGTATTCGCGTTCATTTCCATTTATCGGAAAGAAATTATTTTCGAAAATTATGGTAGAAAACAGCTCACTCTTCATCCCATTAAAGCAGCATTTCACTTTATTCAACGTACTACCGTCCACTTTTGACATTTTGCGGAAAGACTAAACATAATTAGCAATGGATTTCTCAACAACGGTTGGAGCAATTACAGCCAGAAATATTTTGCATTTGATTTCCCCGTATATACAGCACAAGAAAAAATCGTAACGGAACGAAAAGTGACGAAAAGAAACGAAGATTTTTTTCATTGTTTTTTTCGAAGTGCTGCGCGTTGTTGCGCTACGAGCCGCATCATAATTGATCCGCTATTTATGCGTTCGCATCGGCGCACAGAAACCATAGCGGAATGATAAGTATAGGCGTTGATATGAACATTGTATATCAGTTCGAGTTCAATTCTGACATCATAAGATGGTTTTTTTTGCCTGAATGGAGAATTTCACGAGGAAAGCCATCGTCTTTCCTCTGATTGCAATCGTATTTGGTGTCTATTCTGCTTATCGACTTGATTTTTTTAGTTTGTAGTGATTTAAAATCTATTGCTGGTTTTTTTTTGTTATAAGGAATGAGCCAAGTCCTGATCATTTTCAAAATTCGAGGTTTTTTAAAGTGATGTCGCTGGTGTCGTTCACTAATCGAACACGAGTGCTATGGAAAGTGTTTTGCCTTTATTAACAGCAAAATCCAGAAAACGAGACGAGAGCGTATAAAATTGCAATAGTCGTGTTCAAATTTGATGTGAAAATTCAGATAAATAGACACCTTACAAAAAGCTACTTCCCATCAGCGCCGCATATTCTCGTTTTCATCTTGAAAGCGCATTTTTACGTATTTGTGACTACCCGCAAATTTCATCGCAAAAATCGCTAGAATTAAAGGTATGGAATTCCGGTTTTGTATAGCTTACATCCTCGGATTACCGTTGGTATGTTTTAAAATTTCCTACGAAGTCTGATCTAGTTGAGGCTTTCAATGCATTAGAAATGAGCTAGCTAGCCTTTGCACGTTAGTGCAGAATTATTTAAAAAGCGAGCCGAATGCAATTGTGTTTTGGTTGTATTCGCATGTTTAAAAAAACTCTCGTAAATTGCACATGCTTACATCCCGACTATAAAATCGAAAAAAGCACTCAACTTTAGTTTGCAAAACTGCTGCATCAGAAGTTGCTCGGAAATACCGAGCTTTCAGATTCGTTTGCATGCAATGTGTATTGCTCAACTGAGTCTTGATCATGTATAATCATTCCTTTTTTTGAACATTTTCCTTCCTTGAAAACAGAATATTCGCTATCGCTTTCCTTACATAACCTTCAGGTTATGTTCGAATTTATTTATTGCATGGTGAGTTGAATTAAATCTCTTTTATGGGAGTGTTCAGATACGAAATTTGAACGTGTTGGGTAGCAAATTTGAACTTCAATGATGTGAAGTCTTTATGTGAAATCTTCAAAAATTTGAACTCGGATAGCAAACGTTTCGAACAGATTAGCGAGATAGAGTACTGCAAGTCTAACAAAGTAAGAGATCTTTGAAATGGAAGACAGTTGCCAATATAAAAGTGACCGATCAAGAAAGAAATGGCCCTTCCACATTTCGTCTCCTATTCCCACTGTCTAGTTCTCTTTTAATTCTATTTCCTAATTTTAGTGATTACTACTGTTCCTTGTCAGTGACTCTTTTCATTGCCGGAAGTCTGTTAAGGGATGTTTTCTTTCGGCACTGACATGCCTTCCACAGTCTTTCGTTCTCGCCTCATTTTTTCTCCGATTTACTAAGCCTCAAGTATGTTAACATTTGAAGCGCAACAGTAAAGCTAATCACTTTTGTGTGCTTTGGTTTTAAAAACCTATTGCTGTGAAAATAAAAATGAGAATCGCCTTCTCATGTTGCCTGCATTCGAGATAACTGTTTTTAGGAAAAGCAGTTACAATAAAAAGGATAATTGAACCATGAACCTGTTGTAGTATTAGCGCACAAGGGGTAACGTAATCATGCACAAGACAAGATGCTAATGTTAAGCTTGGCGAAAAAAATGATGCGTAAGTAACTCACATGCTACTTCACATACATGAGCAAGACCGTAACTCGTCAAATTGATTCAAAGATAAGTTTCAATAACTGGACCTTCTAGCAGGACGGATTTTTGAAATATTCTTATAACGTCGAAGTTTCTTTTACTAAAAAAGGATTTTAAAGATATGTCTATGAGCAGTGATCGGCGTTTTCAGTGAATTAAGGCCGCTTATCGAAATACTGTGGTTTGGTGCTGCAGTTTATGCAATGAGCAGCACATGAGGGATGAAATGATACCAGCTGCTTCCATGTCTGTCTATCGACAAGAAGCTCATTTTATCCAACAGTTTCTGAACAAAATATCGGTTGTTTCAATTTGCTGATTTATCCTATAGGCTCCATCCCCACTTCAATAGATGCCCGTTCCAACCCTTCATTTCGAGAATCGAACGTCAGTGCGTCTCTAGGAGTTTGTTACTTTATTAAAGTGAACATACCAATGAAATGAGTCATAATTTCACGACCGCTTCGCATTTCATTGTAACTTGAGCTGGATTCACCCCGGAATATAGCGGTTATGAGCTTCAAGTCTTCCATCAGAATTTTTTTCAGTGCATGCTGTAATGAACGAGAATAAATTTGTTACACTGCTCGTAGAATCCTAGTGAACAACGAAGCAGTTTCCAGCTATCCGATAGGGCGCCTTCAACAAATATTGCTTGACAATGACATTCGTTACGATTTCCAAATCAGTACTTCCTGAAGATTCGTCGATCATATTGCTCTGAGGAACTGATATGGAACGAATACAAACGAAACTTGCGCAAAAAGTGGGCCAGGCTGTAATTTCGCTGATTAACTTTACTCATTTGTAGCATCTTGACGAAGACGTCCTTGTTGGGATGACTTTTCAGAAAACAATGTTCTTATCAGAAGGGAACGGGATGGGGAGAGGGAGGGGGGAGGCAAGGGGAGCGGAGGAGGGGCCTGGGGGAAGGGAGGAGAGGGAGGATGGACGAAACGGGAAGTAGTTTTTTTCTGGTCTGCTGCTACTTTTTGGTAAATGACGTTACCAATCGAATAGCAAGCATTTAAACCCCCTCCCAAAGATGAACAGTTTCATCGAAATGCAACTAATTTCTCGCTCTGCTAGGAAATATGAAATCAACGTCTTTTATGAAAGTTTTGTTCACTCAAGTATGATTACAAACTTTGTGAAAATCATATATTGCAAGAGGCATAAAATGGTCCTTATGGTAGTGCATTTTGGCGATCAGTTGTGCACCACTAATGAAGCTTAATAGGAGATCTCTTCATCCGCATTAAAGCACTTACAGGACTGTAGGCATGGGTTACTGTCAAGTGACAAGCACATTGGTCTTCTTGAAGTTTTCGATGACATCAAACCGGTACAGAAGCCGCTTGAGTTTGAGTGAAGCTTTTATGATTGCATGGATGTTGATGCTTTCATGAGCTGATATATTTCAACGTTGGAAAAGATGATTTTGTAACGGTTACCATAACTTAGTAACAGCCAAGTGTGTGGGTGTCTTTGTATGTGTGAGGTCGCATTTAATCTATTCGTCTTTTGAAATCACTTTTAAGCAAACGAAAAAGAAACAATAAGATTTTTGATGCAAAGTTGGCAATTGTACGACGCGGATTGAAGATAAAGCGGCATTCCATCGAAATAGCTTTGTCTGCATTGTCTACGCTCGTGAAAATCGGCGAAATGATCGCCCATATGTGATACTCAGCGTAATACATAAAAATCACTGCTTTTTAGACGGAAAATTTGCTTTCTGCAGTAAGCGTAAGTGCAATCGAAGTTTCTTATTATAATTCAAAATTCAACCTTTTTCATCATTTGTTTTCGCGCTTTGTCATTTTCGTTAGACAATCGTCCATGGTTTAGCATTAGCCTTTTTTTTGTTGTTTGCTTTAGCCTTCTTATTCAACGTAGAGCTCGTCTAAGCAGTTCCTAATGTTCCACCTTTTTGTAGCATTCCGTTTTACTAATCCCATTTAAACACGGCGGTTGTTCTATTGTTCTGCAGATCCGGTGAAATTGGAACTTATGATCTTTGCGATGTAAGCACTCCAAATGAAACGCACTCACCGGCATTACTCGGAATCATACAAACTAATAAATATTCCTTCTGCATGAAATTGATCTTATTGATTGTATGTGCATTTCTAGACGTACCTGTTTGGTATTAGAATCTAAACTCGGTAGCTGCTAAAGGCAGAGCCGTGAAATCGTATGCACATAGGACGATCGGTTTAAAGTGATATTTACTTATTTCAAATCGATTCATTGATACCCAGAGAACTGTAAACGCTTTAGCGTTCCAAAATCGTTACAAACATTTCGCGCAAATTTCGAGCTTCTAGTGATTTGTACATCGCTGTATTGGTTGAGAATATGGACGCAACAAGAAACGTTTTTCTTAAAATATTTGTTGACAACTTATAGAACTGGATGGTCTGATGGGCGAAAATTTGGTGAAATACGTTTCGCGAAAGCCCCTCATCACTTATTTCCACTTACTGCTATAATTGCAAGCAAAATTTGCAATTTGCAGATCGCGTTATGTCGACATCGTATCAGCTTATAAGTGCCTCTCTGCCTACATGTCTGTTTCACCAATAGTTTCAAGTCGGGAACAATTGAAGCTAAGATCACAAAATTTGATAGATATAAGCTAAATCTTAGTGCCACTTCCTAAACCCAATTTGAAACGAACCTGTCCGTCGACTCCATGCAGGTGCTACGACTCCATAAAGGAGTAAAAAGTTGCTATTCCAGCCGATCGGTTTATGTAGTAAACAGGTTGTCGAGTTACCAGAAAAGAATCTCTAACAGAAAATTCGCGCGAGCGGTCGGTTCAGACAAAGCCATATTTTTCCTCATTCATGAACAGATTATTAAATCGACTGATTTGATGAGTTAAAGCTGCTAAAGCACATAATCAAAGTCTTACGGTTCTGAAAGGCATTCTTATTTTTCTAAATTCAAACACTTCAAATTATTCTAAACACACCAAACAATTTTATAACAGATCATAAAACGACGAATACGAACGCTTTGCTCTCAATAAAAAATACACTCGAGGGACGGCAAGAGGAGGCCGACGGTTTTCCATGCGAAAGCACTAACTGGTTGAACGATCGCCAATCGGCCTAATTCGTCGTTATTTGCCAATTACATTATAAACTCCTGAAAATACGAGTCTTCATGTTAGCAATTTTTCTTATTATTGTTGCATTCCATCGAAAACAGTTTCATGAATAAGCGATCCAATCGTTCACGGAACAAACACTAACGTAGAGACGCTCTGCATGCGACGCCCACGCTCATTATCAATAGCGATCCGACAAAGGGGCGATTTGCCAGTGTCAAGTGTGGTCGAAAAAGTCGAATACTTTGTAGCGATTTTCTTCAGTTTTTTTTTTGTGTGTGTAGGTGGGATTTTAGTTGTGTGAACAATAGAAACGCGTGTTTTCAATAAAACACGCGAAATTTGGAAATTTTTCTGCCAATAAACGAAAGTTTATGCATTTTAGCAGCTGAGCAGCCACATCTTAAGCGTTTTGCGTTTTCCGGTGGAGGTTGCGGCGGTTGTAGTGAATAACTGAATGATAGCACGTGGCGTCCATTTCGGGGAAGGGCGCAACTTCCATGATTATTTGCAAGCTGGATCAAACTTGTAAATAATCATGAGCTCACAGGCCATTTAAGCTGCGCTGACGTTGTTGCATATGATAAAAGTGTCCTTTTCCGGTTTTGACTTGTTTGTGGGCAACTGATTGTTGTCATTTTTGTCGAGTCACATGTCCACGATTGCGGCCATCAAAACGACGCATACATGTTTTGCGAGATGCTAAAACGGAGATTTAAAGCATCTTGGAATGTTTTGTGCATTTTTGTAAGAATCGAGACTGCTTTCGCGCCAGCACAAATTTCTCTTCAGTTTCAACGATAGAAACGGTGGGCGTATATTAGGTTGGAGTAGTGGAAAATTATGGTTAAAATCTTTCCACAAGTTGAAAGGTTAGCTGAAAATAAGATCTGCTTCGGCAATAGTGTTGGGGGATGTCAAAGATTTCGCTAAAAAGTCGTTTTAGTTGGATGATATGGTTTTTCTGTAATAAGTTTCGTTCCACTGGACTTAAATTGTTGCACGGTAAAGTACCGTAAACAAGTCATTGTTATATACTACAGTTTATAAGACGTAAATTATAGCTTATAGTAAAGCAGCAAACGCAGAGAATATGTTCGCGAATAGTTGAAGGCACTCGTTGCCTTTGGTTGTTAATATGGTCGAAATTTACAGTCTCCATTTAACTATAGCAAACAGTTCAGTTGGTTTTTCTGATTTATTCTTCAAAAAAAGACAGTAAGTTCATTCTTTGTCGCAGTAGAGACGAAAGCACATTCACTTACTTCCTCGTTTCCCTTTCATGCCGTGCACAAATGGCGTAATTAAATGCGAAGCGCATGACCACATTGCACGATGCCCTGGATGTGGTTTCTTTGACCGACTGCGTTAAGTTCATTCTTTGTCGCAGTAGAGACGAAAGCACATTCACTTACTTCCTCGTTTCCCTTTCATGCCGTGCACAAATGGCGTAATTAAATGCGAAGCGCATGACCACATTGCACGATGCCCTGGATGTGGTTTCTTTGACCGACTGCGTTAAGTTCATTCTTTGTCGCAGTAGAGACGAAAGCACATTCACTTACTTCCTCGTTTCCCTTTCATGCCGTGCACAAATGGCGTAATTAAATGCGAAGCGCATGACCACATTGCACGATGCCCTGGATGTGGTTTCTTTGACCGACTGCGTTAAGTTCATTCTTTGTCGCAGTAGAGACGAAAGCACATTCACTTACTTCCTCGTTTCCCTTTCATGCCGTGCACAAATGGCGTAATTAAATGCGAAGCGCATGACCACATTGCACGATGCCCTGGATGTGGTTTCTTTGACCGACTGCGTTAGTATTCTATGCCAGTATTTTTATGAACGATAATGCTTTATCCAGTTTTCTTGCATTTTCGTTGTTGCCGTACAGTCTACAAGACGATCGGCTCAAAAAAATGGTTCTTGCTTTTAAGCCACAGAAATCGTTCACGCGCACGAGCGTCTGTATTTCACCGCTACGCAGTTTCAAGTTTTCTTCTTACACCTTGCAGAAATGAACGACAGATCGTCTTTTAAAATCACAAGCCTACATTAACATACGCGTGCTCATCATGTGCATAGACTTAGAATGATCTATGCGGAGCGACTTCTGGCTTCCGAATGGGGAGTGAGAAGAACCCCCCTCTGTGAGCCCTTTGCAGATGGAGCCATGAGCAGGACCTGGGAGCGATTCGCCAAGGAGGAACCGTTGAGTAGCTATTTAACCTGACAGAAAGGGAGAAGGGAACGTTCAGACCCCGACAAAAAGTCGGGAACGGTTTAGGTCAGTGAGATACAAAAGGTCTCGATTCGGCCAAAAGCAAGGGATATTACGAGCTTACGAGAAGCTAATCCTTGGGAAGCGATGCCGTCGGGCAACTAACTATGCATTGAAGATCGATTTTATCAGAGCGAAGAAGGGATGAACCGTTGCTTGGAAGTCATGATCGACAGTTATCCTATAGTTTGTCCAGCGATGGAAACATGGAACAAAAACTAGAAGTGAGCAAAGTTGAGAAATTTCTCTTCCCCTCCATTCCCCTCGGAACGGGACATTGACCTGAAGTAAAGCTGAGCCGAGGAGATGAAGCGCTTAACTATTACAAGAGGGTTCAGATATGATTCATTCGAAATCGTCTTTTCGGCGACAGCAATGACGAAGTGAGGGGAAGGCATGTGTTAGGTGTTACGTGTTCGTCGCTCATCAACTTCCGTCATCATCGAAAAGGCTTCCTGTAAAGAAACCTAATTGAATAAGCGCTAAGCCTCGGCTAGACGGCAACATTTATTCTATTTGCAAAACAGTGAGACACATTATAATTTGCAAAGAAATTCGTTGCATAAACGTATTAAAGCATTATACACATAACTGATAGCACAAAAAAATGGGTGGAAGATGTGCAATAAGTTTTTTCAACCTTATGAAACTAGTACAAGTTCCAATTGGAAATGTAAGATTTTTTTTTTGTGACTAAAATTCAGCGCTCCTCTACATATCAGTGAGTGAGTGCACAGTTGCTGTTACGCTGGTTATTGACCTGAGGTCGCCTCCAAAAAAACTGTATGGGCAAAGTGCGGCAAAACGTCAATTTGTAAAGGAACGAGGTTTGTGTCGATTGATGAGAGGCGACCGCAATCTCTTCTCTGCATACTTGATTGCGCGTGCTCTCTACTGATGTTAAACGAGTGTTTTTTGAAAGTACGAAGAATATCGCATGTCTTGACGTTCGAACGCTTTGCACAACGACCCACCAACATCGTTATCAGCTGCCCTAAACATTAATCTACATTTGTTGTTTAGAACGCATTTCGTTGTGGGATGAAACATGGTTTTTTTCTGTGATAACAGCCATATTGCCGTCACTCCAATGACGCTTCATGACAAATTCTCAATGTTACGTTTGGCCTTCTATGCAGGCAACAAAAATAGTGCTGATAGTCTCTTGCGTTTGATCATTCTTTTTTTTGCAACGAATACAGCTGTCTCAAAATTCGCATGTGCTGAATGTTCTGTTCCAGACAGGAAAGAAAATCCAGACAGGAAAAAAAAATGAACATATAGAATGTTGGAGACTTCAGTATCCCTACTACAAATGAAAGTAATATTTCGATAACTTAGTAATCTATCTTCTTTGAAGGTCAATGTGGTATCTTGATTGGGTTTTCATTCATCTAACTTTATGAAGAGCGTAGTGCTGCTAACCGTTGGGACAACAAAACAGGGATTCTCATTTGCAAGATTTTTTGTTCGATTCTTTAGATGCTCACGATGTGAAACATTGAGAATTTTGCAGTCGAGGGACGATGTAATCAATTGCGTTTCGATATCTTCGAAGTAAACGGCTCGAAAATCGTGCAACAGTTGTTTCATCAAGAAAAAATGCTCTCGAAACCGCAATCTTACGGCTTGTCTCTCCCTTTAAAAAATATCATTTACTGCTGCTTGAGTTCTCATCTTTTCTATTGGCTCTTCTTCGCTGTACAAACTGGAACGCAGTAGAACAGTTTTGTTGGCAAACTGAGGCAAACGATGCGCTAATTTGACACAGATTAACTACAAAACGATGCAATGATTCCGAAAGTGGAGCAAAAGACGGCTTGCAAATACCTCCTACTCATTACTTCACAAATTGCTAAGAAGGCTTTGATTGATGTTTATGTGCCAGAAAATGAAAACAAACTTGCTGTCTTAATTAGCGGAGTGTCGATCAGTATTATTTTTGAGTTTAGTTCAGATCTTAGCATATGCCGCTTCCGAAATTCAGCGAGTGAGATCTCTATTTTCTAATGATTCCGCTTGTTGGGCCAGGCTTATAGCACGTAGCCCTTAAACTAAGTGTTATATTTTCGATCAGCTTATCGCGATAGTTTCAGTTTTCATGAAACAAGGTTGCAATCACCCAAAAAACGTTTTCGGCCCTTTTAGCAGCTTATCCGCTTTAACTGTTTTCGAAGAAAGCATGCTTACTGTTATGCCGTTCAATAGCACCTTTCATGAATACGGTGTGCTTAACGCATGAAGTGCTTATTTCGATATTCGTATTCAAATGAAAGAATTATAGGATCATCACTCGTTCAAAATGATTTCAAAAGAACGTTTCGATGACCTGGCGAATCGATGCTAGTTTATTCATTGAAAAGGAGGGAAGAATTTGACTTGGTTTGCCAACAGACATGACAAAATCAAATTCCTCACAAACACACCTCACACTACTTCTGCATTTGATATTCTTAGTATAGTATGCATAGAAATAAAATGCTCTAATACATAGGGGGTAGTGCTGAAATTGAACGTAGCATTTCGCATTCTTTGCTTAGTATCAATTTATCATGAAGATTAAAAATTGGATTAAGCTAACGAGAAAATGCGTTGAGGTGTTTTCGTTCGTTATTGAGAACAAGCTTTGTGTTTTTATGTCCTTCTTAAAAGTGCCGACAAGAGATGCGTTCTGATCGGTTACCTGAACAAATGAGCGTAGATTCATATGTGCTATAGATGATAAATAATCCATTAACTACAAGACAGCTGTGGTTTGGAAAGTAAAATACGAAAAACTGATTGGACGTCAACAATATGAATTTGCTCGGCGCAGCAATAGATTTACTGAAATCGTTTCGACTGCAAAGCCAATCAAAACTAATACTGTTGTGCTAGGATAAAAAAACAATTGTTTCGCCCAACCTACAGTGAGAAATGCTTCTTTTTAATGAAATTGTAAATTTGAGCTGAATCTTTCAAACAGCTGTAAAAGAGCTCTCATTTTTTGAATACAAAACGAGTTCCATTAGGAAACATTCGAGATAGCAAAGAAAATAGCAAATGTGCGAGCGAGCTTGAACAAAATCGCTAAAAATTTGATCAGAATCTTCAAAACGTTGGTCAGAAAACGACTAGCCTGTTGTAAATGGTATCCTAAAGCACTACGTTTGATTATGCAACAGGCTATTAAAGTTAGGACAGTTATGAAAAACATTGTTTAAAAATTTTCATAAACTAGTGAGAATAAGCGATCATGGTAATTTTGCTCGAAAGCGAGCATTTTGGTGACGAAAAAATTGGTTCATGCCAAGCAGCATGAGCCAACCTTCATTCATATCAAGAAAATGTTTGCTTTCGGTCAGGTAATTTTGCTCGAAAGCGAGCATTTTGGTGACGAAAAAATTGGTTCATGCCAAGCAGCATGAGCCAACCTTCATTCATATCAAGAAAATGTTTGCTTTCGGTCAGGTAATTTTGCTCGAAAGCGAGCATTTTGGTGACGAAAAAATTGGTTCATGCCAAGCAGCATGAGCCAACCTTCATTCATATCAAGAAAATGTTTGCTTTCGGTCAGCATCGTCATGTTCTTCATTCAGCGTTGCCAGCTGCCGATGATGCTGACGAAATCTTTAGTCAAAATTTGTTAGATTCCCTCAACACTCCTACTGAGTCAGTAAATGGGATACATTGGAATGCAATTTACACAGCTCGATCAACGTGCTCACTATGAGGATCAAATTTTTCGTGATATTGGCAGCACTTGAACGTACGCTACGACGCCTGCAGGAATTGTTCATCCTTTTCGAACACCATCATTGGCGAGATTTACGTTAGCCATGAAGTGCACGAAATTATTACATATGCGATCCACACGTTGCAGTATTATATTCATGAATTGAGTGGATACGCTCTCAGAATAGATAACCACCAAATTCAGAGAACTTTGAACATTGTCAATTTAAAAAAAAAAATCGAGAAATAGTAAAATGTCCGCTTCGAGGCGTATTCAGATAGGAGCTGTGTTTTTCTTATTGCTCGTAACAAATATATTTGTTAGGTGTAAAATAAAGGTGATCATGAATGTGAGACTTTTCCCCGCCCAAGACTATGACTTTTATAACATCTTTCCCCTTCGATATGGATTTTCTTCTATCTCAACACTTTTGAACTTTGAGTAACTCTTCAACATGCTGACACTATCATATCTAGAAAGGGAATTTATGAATTCAGTATATTGCCAGCTAGATCATTTCTGATAGGGGAGCGTGATATAAGTGTACTGTATATTCCACTGAAAAAGATTGACTATACTAGTTTCGTCGCATTGGCGAATGCAAATTGCGATTTCTATGCGTACTCAATTTAATGTGCTCTCTTAATTTATCAAAACTGAATAATATTTTACAGATGCTATTCAAAAAGATCGCTTCAGCGAAAATTCCCCTTCTCATTTGTTCGCATTCTTCGTTTTGGTTAGTGATAAAATGCGCTCACCGACAATCACACTTCTTTCCGCCAATGTTCCACATCGTTCTCGAAGAACGCGTAAAAGCTGCTAAAAATCGTTGTAAAACTCGAAAGCACAAAAGAATTGCGAGACAACTATGCAATTAAGGGAATGTGTTATCTGCGTAATTTATGCGTGCCATTGCGATAAATGATGCGATCGTTTCACTGCTGTTCTCATCAGGCCACTGAACACTTCAAGATTCTGAGAATTTCCTCCTTGTGTTTTTTTTCTTTTGAGGAAATTCGCGGAAACTTAGAAGATTAATTGAATTTGTGGTTTAGAGGTGATCCATCGAACAGAAATATCATTTTTGCTCATTCGTACTATCATCACTTTTAATGCTCTTATGCAAATTTGCAAATCGCAATGCGTATTTTGATGACACAGTGTGTGCCCGTGTATGTGTCTGTTCTGTCTGTCAATTAGTTTGAACTCCGGAACCATTGCAGCTAGAGCTGCAAAAATTGTCAGTGCTCCCTAAGATAATTTCTTGTCCACCACTCGAAATCTAACTGCCGAGGCAGTACATACATTCCCTTGAACGCAAAAAAAAAAAATTTGCATGCATTTTCAACTAATCAGATTGCAGCGAGGAGTAAATATTGGCATACATTTCACTGATTGGGTTGCATGATCGATCGGTGGGGTTACCGAGAGAATGTTTGGTAAAAGACATATATGCCGGGAGGACATATTTGCTAGGTCGAAGTGGAAAAATTTCGAGTCTCATTATTTCTGAGCATTTTGTGAAAGCAATCGGCTTAATAAATCAGGGGCCATTGTGGAAATCGTGCAGGTCAGGCACGGATTCCCACTTGTTTATTTGCAAGGCTTTTGAGCTCATTTGCGATTTTTTAAACTAATACAGCGTTAAATTCATCAAAGAACTGGGGTCTTGAGCAATAACCGACCAGGCGCACTATGCAGCAAAAAGACAAAAAAAAATAAAGCTTTTTTTTAACGAAATGTTCGATTCGTAACAGAACGTGCAACAGGATGAATTAGCTTGTTGAACCATTGAAGCTGCTACAAAAGATGGAGAAGCAATGCTGATTTCCTTAGATCAAGACGAATTGCGATCGGTTTGCAGGTCAGCACTCTTCACCGATGACATTCGCGTTTGTCTTGCCCAAAAAACAAGATTAATTGAAAAGGTGCTAAAGTGATCGCATCGTTGCCTATTTACAATCTTTTTCTTCGTGTTCTAGACTTCAAAATTTTCTTGCTAAAACTTGTTTTTTGGAAGTCTTAAAAACGTTGATCGAGTGAAGTTGTGTTTTAATGAAATAGAGCAATCTACCGAACATCTCAACTGTCACTCACGAAGCAAACAATTGGCCGAAACCGTCGATAACTACGTATTCAAAAAAATATCAAATGTTCATAAAATGTTAGCGAGGAGAAGATGCTAAGGTGAAGTATTTTTACTGAACCAACTGCTCCTTGGCAATGGGTTGCCGTTATAATGCATGTGCTTGAGGTATGTATGTATGGTATCAACATTTCTTATAAGAAGCCCCTATTCCTACTAATCAGTGAGTGCAGAAAGATATTTAAAAAGCTGAACTAATTAAATTCGATGCACTAAAGTGATTCAGACATTCTCAGCAAACTCATGAAATGAAAATCGTCCTGACTTACATAAACTGATATCTCCACGTAACTTTCTCCTTATTTTTCGGAAACCTACTGCCGCTTCGGGATTTTTTCAGAATTTTTCTGAAATCTCTCGCAACGATTTCTTTCATATAATACGCACGATCCGAATTTAACAGTATATCACCGACTATTCTTAACTACTTGCCTCGTCTGATGCTTACAAAAGAGCAACAAACGTTAAATGTTTCGGTAAGATTAAGAATAGTTAAGCTCAGAATTCATAATTCCCTCGAAGATTTTAAAGGCTTATATAAATTCTGTGAGAAACTTTTTAATATAAAATGCAAGCAGCTGTACGTAAAGATACTGACATAAAGCCTAGCCATAAAAAAACGAAATATGATTGTATAAGGTATTCGAACTAGTTTGTGAGGCCGTCAGGAGAAAGTGCTTCACTGCTGATGATTAGTCACGTTTTTAAACTCCCATGGGCTACTACATAGTTTCGGTCGTCGTTTGAAAAGATCCCGTTTGTTGCTGCTGAAATGTGCCTTCAAAAACGTCCAACAGCGATAAGTCTAGGCGAATTGAACCCCGATGATAATAATCTCTTTGCTGCATCTTACGGAATTCTGGCATTCCTCGAATGGTTTAGGCTTACTGTTGATTAAGTGAAGTGACGAGGAATGTTATGTATGATGGAATTAAGGCATGCTTATGGAAACGAGTTATGCAAGTTTGTGGAAAAGATCAGTAACTGTTCTGACTTACTTGTTTTGTTTCACTGTTTTCTAACATTGTTTGTTCAAAGCACAAATGTTTCAATTTTAGACTTTGCAACTTACATTTCCCAAAAACAGCAGATCCACGCAAAGAAACTTGACGATCTAAATCCATAGTTCGTCGACCTCTCAATATTTACAAGCATTTATGTCTGCTTAGTAGCTGGAAGCAATTATTTTAAGTTAAAATGTCATGCATGAGCATTTTTAGTTATTACTCTTTTATACAGTTGCTTATTGTCCGCAAGCTGAAAGATAGGTAATCCCAATGAAATGACAATTCTCCGTTTATCAGTATTTTAGAATATTTTCATAGTGTGATTGTATAAACGGCTATACAGTTGTTATTCCATATGGTTAAAAGAGATCTTGTTTAGTGTATTGCGCTAAATCATTGAAAAAGATGATCGCTATTTTGAGCCGTGTCTTTGCCCAGAAGCAATTTGAGTGTTAGCGTGTAAAATGCCCAGGGCTTCTTGGAACATATCGCGTGTTACAAAACGATGTGGCATCCAGTCTGCCATATAATCAGTTTTAAATGGACGGAAGGTGAAAATATGGATTCGTAAAATGAGTGTAAAAGGAGTAAGTTCGTAAAATTTGTTCCTCCTGTTCAGGCAAGTTGATCGAGCACTTAATAAGAGAATTACAGTTTAGCAGCTCAGCGCATGGATATGCCACAATGGTAGAAGCGTAGAAATATTGTTTGATGAGGCCTTTGATATTTTGTTATACTTTTCGTTTGCGTTTAAAACATGCCATTAGTGTGGGCACATGCTACGGTACAACTGGCAGGTTTGGCTGAAGCCTTTACAAATTAATACACACGCATATCGATCGTTCTGATGTCAAATGTGTGCAAGCATCTTTTCTTGACCTTTCATCATGCTTATTGGTATCACAATGCGATATGGTTAAATAGTTCGCGGTGTTTTGAATAGATAAATTATTTTCACAAAAATCCTTCGTTTGTTTTCGAATTTTTTAAAAATTATAACCAAACCAAAAAAAACTAAAGAAAAATGTAATGGGGAATTATTCCCAACTTTCTTCTCGAAAAAAGTTGGGAATAATGATGACTTTTTTTTGTTGTTTTTCTTTTTTTGTTGGAAAATTTTTTTGAAAAAAGTTGAAAAAGTTTTTCCAACTTGAAAAAAGTTGGGAAAGTTTTCCTTTCAATAAGTCTATGTTAGTCAAGAGCATATTATTGTGTCCAAACGGGTGAAACTGTCCTCGTCTTGCATAATGCAAATTTTCTTTCACAAATAGTGATCATTCAGCATAGCAATCGTTTTGTTTTAGCATGCATTCACTCAGAGCCGATCTTGATTTACGTGATGCAAATGTTCGCAGAGTGCCACTCGTGACTTACTTTCCAAGAAGACTTTTTTTCTCTTAAATGATCATTTTGAATTTTCATTTTAAAGTACTCTTCGATTTTTTATTTAAGGCGTCTCTAATTTGGAAGCCTTTACACGCTAAAATTTATTGTAAGGCTTTGTGAACACTGAACGAATTCCTCGAAGTTCATGGATACGGTTGAAAGTATAGTCCTTACAGTTAGCGGACAAATGAGGAAAGCGCAACGAGAAATAAATACGATTTTGAAGAATGAGACGGGTCTTTCCTCAAAGATATTCACCGCTCATGATCTCCGTTGTAATAAACAACAATGTACTAAATGACAGTGTTGAATGCTTACAGTAGTCCGACTAGCTGAGAGCACTCACATTGCCAAATGAACGTAGAGGCAACGCGCTCTGCAAAACGGCTGTCGGCCAAATGGATAGAAAAGACATCACAACGCACGTATAATACTATTGCACTTTCGTCGAAACAACAATAAGTTTTGTTTAACGCGCTCAAATCATGCCTAATTTAATCACCTTTTCGGAGAGTGCCACTTAGCAAGTCGTATTTTAATTTCTTTTTTTTTTAAACTTTTAGGTAAATTCCCTTGTTAAAGCATACTCTCTGTGTGCTGTCTTTTCAAGCAGTCATGGAGTTTTCGAAATACTTTCGTTTACTTCTTTTGTAAACACTAATTAAACAAACGGTCTAAACAGTCTCATGAGGGAATAAGTTGTATGTGCTGATCAGACCAAGAAATCTGATAAACCATATGTTCCGTTTCAAGCGTTACACGTTTCTCATAAACATTCGTTTCTATCAATAGCAAAAAAACCAAAATTTATCGATATTCATGCAGCGCAACAGAGCTGTTTTGGTTTAGGTATCTTGAATTTTTCATCGCTTAACTCTTATTTTTTTGCGTAGAGAATGGCGTTTAACTCGATCGCACGGTGATACGTTTTATTTTTTATTTTTTGCTTACCGAAGTGTCTGTCAGCTATCGTATTTCAGTTGGCAACGAGCGCATTGCCGTAAATGAGATCACAAATATAACTATGCATTTTCACTGTCATTTTTTATTTCGCAACATTACCACATTTCTCTAAAACTCTCATAATTTTGTTGTGTTTCGTTTGAACGTTTTCACCAGTCGTCCTAAACGAACTTCCCAAGTGAACAACTAAAATATCTCCGAAGTGCTTAACATTAATAATGCTCGTCGTTAAATTTCCATTATGTTTGGAGAACTATTGAATGGCAGTGACACTTTAACTGGAACACTCATGAGTGTCTGTTGTATTAGGAACAGGGCAGCGATACAACCCTAATGTAAATCGGCTTAAAAGAAGGGCAGTGTAGTGTGCACATTACGATTTGTATGTTGACAATAAAAGAGAATGAATCTTATAAAATTAAATGACAATAGCGACAAATATAAAAGCCATAATCCATATATTTTATAATCTGGCGGGTGGCTTACGCATGGTGAATCATAAAAGCATAGAACAGGCTGAACTAAGTAAGATCTGTGTTTTGTGCTCTGAAAGAACCGAGCTTAACTCGTCAACTCACAATAAACTGTATTAACAAAGCTTTGGATGCAATTATGAAAGTATGAATGTCACTGCGATAATAAGTCGAAATATCAGTAGGATATTATTTTGTATACAGTGATATCAATGCGGTTAGAATGCGTTGGTGGAGCGTCAGATGCGCTTCTTCAACACATTCAGTTCTGGTGAAAACTCGACGATACTGTAAACAACGTGATTTGTGATAGCCTATTTTTACATGGCGAAACATTCTTTTAAGAATTCTCTCCCTCTCTTCCCTTCACATCTAAATCATCGATTTCATGAAAACGCTACGTATAGAAGAGCATCTTAAATATGTAAGTTAAAAATACAACTTAAATAAAAATGGATTTGTTTAGCGGGATTCTCCGGAACCCCTTCATAAATAAC
>JPKZ01002099.1:188217-227047 GCA_000803305.1 Toxocara canis | reverse complement strand
ATTTATGAAGCTGTTCTGGAGAAGCGTGCTAAACAAATGGATTTTTATTCAGGTTACCACCGCAGTTTGAATCCGAAATCATAAAGGCATAAAAACCGAACGGGAATGGAACAGCAATCGTTCGATCCAGCTATGACAACCTTTGGATTTGATGCTATTTCATGAGTGTTTGACTGCAGAAATATAGAAGGTAATAGCATAAAAAGAGCGTTGCCGACGAAGTCAATAAGCAGGAAGAGCTCGAATTTTTCGATCTCAAAAAGCTCGAAGTATTTCCGAACATATCCTGAAAACTGGAAAAGCGATTAGCTGAAGATTTTCAGAGCGCTTATGAAAATAGTTAGGAATGTAGCATAGCAGGAAAGAGGATAACACATTCCTCGCAAATTCGTTTAATTTTTGAGCTTTTTCACATGTTGATTAGGTTCAGTGACGTGGAGGAATACGTCATAGATCGCTGATTGGCAGCCTTTTCGGGTCGCAGAGCACCAAGTGAATCAATCGGTTGTATTGCTACTTTTCACCATCTTCGCTCACTACTGCCGTTTCTGAGCATTCATGCAGATATAAATTCGAAATTCTATTCCATCTGATGTGTTCGCTCGCTCGCAGTCTACTGATCCATTAAACTGCATAATGCTGAACATCTAGCGCGCATTAAAACCAAAACTTGTTGCTTCAGCTTTTGAATTTAAAAGAAAAAATCATACGTTGCGCTCGCCACATTAAATATTCAAAATATCACTTGCTATAGAATTATTCCCAGTGACATCAGCAAGATATGTATAGTTAATTTTGCTTAGACCAAGAGCTTTGTTTTATCGCAAGTAACAACTTATTTTCATCATTGAACAAAATATTTTCTGTGACAAGTTGTTGGTGGCGAGGCATACAGACAGATCCAGAGATATGAACACAAATGAACTATGAAAGAAGCAGCTAATCCGACCATATGCAGCACGCTGCTGGTGCACACATGGCCAGCTCCACAACGTTCCCTGACTTTTCTACGACTAAAAATGACTGGCTATAATAGATTCTAGTGATAAGGATAACGATGGCTGACTACAAAATTTTCTACTTGCACTGGTAAATGTTTATCGTTAAACTGCGGATCACCTCCATGATTTCGAAATTTGCTCCTTGTTGCAGAGTGGCAGACGTGGGCATGGTCATGTGCGATTATTACTGATATGGCTAGATAAGCCTTTCACATGATCCATGCCATTTTTTGAGCGAATTCGTCGCAATTATTTTTACCCTTCCCGATTTTGGGAGATTCTTATGCTGGTTTCTAGGCTTCCAAGATTCTAGCGCGATTTTTCTTCTGAGGTCGTCAACTGAGAAAGATTGGTAGTCATCAGCATGCACATCACTAGCTGCGTGAAAGTCGTAGAGGAGAAGGCAAAAATTGGAGTCCTTATTGTTTGTTTTCGAACAATTCCATTGACAGAACCTACTAGCATTTGCGTGATATATTAATGGTAACAAAGCAATCCGAAAGCTTTTCTGGCCGCATCTAATTGTCTTCTAATCTTCGATAGTCAGAGTGACACATTTACTTGAAAGTTATTCCGAACCCCCAAATCTTCCAGGCTTTTCTGGAGAACTTATGTGAACTTACCTTCACCATTCGATCATCAGTGATAGCGTTTGGCTCATAAAATCTCTTGAAGATCGCATGTGGCCTACGAAAACCTAGCTGCCTAATCCATCAGTAGGATCACAGAATCACGTTAGCATAAGAAAACTATTCGTTTACCTAATGTTTGAAGGGATATTCATTGTTTTTCATGTCATCGTCACAAAAATCACAATAATAGAACCGTTCCTCATTTTTCATATTGCATGTTTCTATATGTGATTGTAAACAGCGAGTTGAAGAAACGGCGCATTTGTTCTCTCGTTGAATCAGATTTTCATTATTGTTTTCATGCAGAAACTGAAACTTTTTAGATTATGAACTACGATATATCATTTAATCACTTTCCTTTCTGCTATATATTAACGGCGATAATAATCGCATAATTGTATACATGGCAATAATACAAATTACACTCTCATATGCACAGGTCGCTTTTGTAATGACCGATTGAAATATGAATTCGATTGATTAATGCCTTCGTCTAGTAAAGTAGGGTGCTGCTATTATTGTGGGAAAAATAAATTGAATCATCTCATTGCATCGACCGATTCAACGTATGGCATTATAAACAAAATGGGAAATTCCACTAATGAATTGTTGCGATGGTGAAATTTTATTTGAAGAAAAAAGATGTTTTTTTTTTTCCAAGATGAGAACATTTTGATTGGCATACAATAGTTAAAGAGTAAAATGCAATAAGCTGGTTGTAGAAAATTTGTCGGTTAAAGAGGAGTTTTCATTGTTCGAAAACTTTTTAGCCACATGCAATTACATCAACGATTTTTTTTTTGGGGGGGGGGCCATTTAGCCGTCGTCGCTGACGAATATTACACTAAAGCTTCATGTAGCATTCAAAAAATGATTCTGACAAATATCATAGGAGAATTTTTTTTAGCGAAGTGAAATTCAAAAATTGCAAAATGCATGCAACGGATCAAACTAAGCGCCAGGTTGAACAAATCGGTTTAAAACATACGCCCACTTTCGAAGAGTTGCGGTCAACTTTCGAAAATTTCTAATGACCCAAACTTCTTTTCACTGTGTAACACCTGTCCTCGGCAATGGATAGATGTGCTTTTTCGGATGCGCCATACATTATCCGAAAGCATTTGTAATCAAACAAAATAAGCGACTTTCTTACATATCGAAATTAGAATCTTTATTGTTGATGCGGTACAAGTGAGTGCACAATAGGTCATAGCTTATGAGGCATTTTTAATTTCATCCATTCCGTCCATCTGCATAAGGTTTCCTCATGCAGCAATTATTTGCCAAGCTTGAGAGTTTGCTCGCATTCCAGTTACAAAACATCCGGTGGCTATTTCCATGAAAACCCGTCGAGGACATTAATGCAGACTATGATGTTGCTACAAAAAAAATGCAAAAAAAAACCAAAAAGCAGCTGCGACAACTTGCCTAGTACGATCATGACATTTTACTTTATATGATTTACGTGTTACAGGTTCAACTATGTAGTCGTTGAGGCTTTAAAATGACCGAATTTTCTCCATTTTTAGCGATATTAAATCAATTTCACATCTGTTTTCATTCCATCTTCTTCTGATCATAAACGATGATTTTCATATGGTCACTGAGAATGTTGATATTGACAGTCTCCAAATTCATAGCCAAATGTGAGTCAGTTCATTGGCATGATGAGTGCAACATGTAACTCGCACAATGACGGTCTAACCTGTACTTACGCTTAGTTACATTTTATAGCAATAAACGTCTATTTTGCGGTTCACCGCTTGCAGTGGCTGTCATATCGCCGTGTTGACAAAAGTGCGCCGTCTTCCAAAAGGACTATATAGTTGTTTCTGGCATGGTTGGCTTTTTGAACCAGCCTTTTTCTGCGTTATGAGTCTTTTTCGAAACGCTTTCTTTTTATGGCAATCCTTTGCGAAGTTGTTGGAGCCAATAAAAAAAGAACGGTGCTAGTCAAGCCTTGTCTCAGACATCGAAGCAAATTTCTGGCTGTCGTAGGCCGATCTTGCAACTCAACGAGCAACCGGCTAATTGCGCAACTGCTAATTTCGCTTATTGGGCTGGTCGACAATTGACTGTACGGTGAGAGTGCAGTTCATAAATTCAAATCTGCTTGTAGGCTGGCTCATTTTGCTGGCAAATGGACACACACATGCATGCACAAAAGCATGCATCTGTTATAGCCGTCCCGTAATCAAATAATCCAAACACGTGGGTCTAAAGAGGCGAACTGTTTGGTGAACTAAAAAGTATCCTTCAGCTGTTAAGGAGTAAAAATGTATCGCGTTATTTGTATAGCCTAAGCTATAAAACAGTTGGAGCAGAAAGTGGTTAGCATACGAATATAGGAAATAATAGGAGAGAATAGTCGGTGGAGATGCTCCGGTCAAATATCGAGTCACCAAGACTGTTGCTATCTGCGATCTCCTAGTGATCAGCAGAGGTGAGCGGCTTTTGGGAGTGAAGTTGGCAAAAAAACCGCTCTAAAGGTTGCTTGTGTGACTTTCGAAGTAGCCCACCGAAAGCGTCAGTTGTGCACTGTCTAGTGTAGCATAAGAGCAGCACAAGAGTCGCTTCCGCATTTCAGCTTTTTCCAAAAAAAACTGCTCCAACCGTGGCCACAGCACCCGCCTAGCAAGCACAGCCTCTATTTGTCAAACATTTCATCCAGTTGTATCACTTGATGATGCTCTTCGTCTTGGCGTATGCCCCCCCTCATACACATTCATGCTTTTAATTCGAACGTTCACTAATGTCAAACTCGAATACTTTGACCAGTACTTTAACGCATTCCATTCACCATTTATGAGTGTCTCAATGGATCGAGTAGTTTCACGAAATTATCTTTGAGATCTTTGAAATGCACACAAAACAAACCAAAAACTTACCGGACGTCTTCCACGTTCAGTAAATCGACATTTTTTTTTCAGGACAACGAATCACGAATGATGCACATGAGTGCCTTCAATGAGAATTTTGCAATTCAGAATTGTCTCGAATTTTTTTCTGGGGCTTGCAGCAAGATGATATTTGACGATCAGTATCAGCAAAACTTGTGTAACTCCGTGGTAGGCATTAAAGAATTCATCGAGATAGCCGAAAACATTCAGGTTCTTCAATGAAAATCTTGCTACGAGCAATCAAAAGCTCTTCTCACGTAATGTGCGTTAAGCGCTTCGGGAGCGATGAATTGCAGTTCGTATTTAATGTCGATCATTTTAGAAGAATCTCTTAGATAAATGTACTGTTTCCGCGGTATTTATGAGTTTGTACTTTATCAAATTCATATACGATTTCTGTGCTATGCGTACAATTCATTTCGAATATTATACCTTTTGACTTTTTAAGTAGTATTAAATGTAGAAGATCAAATCGCATAACCCAAGTGATCTTCGAATTACGTGATATTTTATTAAACGAAATAATTATCATTCTTTCATATTTTTGTTTTTTGTACCAAATAATAATCTCTAATTGGAGAGATGAACAATTTAAGCGCTTCGTCGAAATGCATTGTATTCATATTGTTTATGAACAATGCGGTCAAGCGTATAAAGTATTTGAGAAATCGAGAGCTCTTTTCTATTTTGTATAGCGATATTAGGAATAATCAGCCTTGTCGTGCGGGAAAATATCCGTTAAAGTGCATGCACAATTAATAGAATACCTCACGAATAATTTGATTTAGATATACAACGTGCGCAAAAAGTGTTTATGAAAAAAGATCGTCAATCAGCTTATGCGGAATGGTCGCGATCTGATTGTCCTTTGTCCAACTGTCCTCTATATTATATATAGTATACAGAAATGGTTTCAGTATTTATTTGATGAAATAGGGAAAGTTCAGATGTAACACTTTTTGTGAAAAAATTCGAATTGTTGCTTGTTTTCTTTTTTTTTTTTAAATCGTTTTAGAATCGCAAACGTTACAAAGAACTTTCCCTTAGTATGGATCATTTTTGTTGCAGAATTTATTCGCTTGCATACACAGTACACAGTCTTTTTATAGCTCCATTTCTGCACAGTCACCAGGCTCGTCAATGCTACCTTTTTTTGTGAAAATTTTGTATTATTCGCCTCAATGCCATTCTTGTAAGGGTTATTTAAGGCATGCACTGATATATCGTTCTTAACTTCTTTGCACAACTTATACATCTCTTTTTTTTAGCAATATATTTTTCCTATCTTTGTTCTAGGGCCCGTGAATTATTTGCTTCAGTACACTTTTTTGTAGACCTGATATGTACTTCAATATGTTTTTTTACCCTTCTTGTTAAGGTTATGTATCTTTTGCCTCACTATATCCGCTTTTTTGATGCAAAATGAAAACCATGCGCATTTTTCCTGTTGTTCACTTTTTAAAATAAAAAACAGAATTTCATTCTTGTGGAATTCTAACGAGCTCGCGAATAAACCGGCAGTTGTAAAAGTGTAAGGGAGCGGGATCGAAATTTCCTTATTCGTATTTGTGAACACGTGTTACAGTGATGATGTTGTACTTTACCAAATAAACCCTCCTACAGAATTTCTACCAAATCGGAGCATTTTTTCCGATGGAGGCCCAATTCGATTGTTCAAAAGAGTGTTCTGTCTTAATTACGGCCCGTTTTGATGAACTCATTAGTTGACTCATTTGAAAGAGAATATCAATTACTATTATCATCACTTCCTTATATTATTGCTGTTTTTCTTTTTAATGTCTTGTAAATTATTGCAATTTGAGACTACGTGAAAAAAAAGGTTCTTAGAAGACTTTATGGGGTTATACGATCTGCGGTATATTATTTATGAGATATAATTCAGCTCTTTCGCACGTATGTCAGTAGTTGGTCGAACGCGTCTTTCCGATTCAGATTTCATAGGAGTTCTGGTGCCGAGTGCTCATCATTTTGTTAATCCTCATCGATTTTCTTTCAGCTGGAACTATCGACCATTCACTGCAAGTTGTCTTTGCTATCAACGGTTTACTCGACGCAGCCTTTACGAAACGGAGCCAAAATGAGGTGAGAGAACAATTCAGTGTTATCAGCAGTTGGTATTTTCAGTTCCTGCCGATGCTCTGAACCGCATTTCATGATTTCATCATAAAAGATCTTTTAGTGATCGCCTCAAATTTCTATGCCGTGCTTTTTTTTCCACTATGTTTTCCAGTAGAAACCAGCATAAATATGTCCAAATTCGAATAAAGATGTGTATTTGAAAGAGTACTCGATGAGCGAACTTCGACTATTGGTAACGATGAACACAGCGAGTAGTCATTACATGGTGCGTGCTAGCTTCATCTTTACAGCGTTTTCGTTTTTAAGCACTCATTCTGTGGTTACAAACATCACTTGAATTGTCCATCGAAAAAAAAAGTTCACTGATCTTGTACCCAATTTGAGGCTGCTTCCACTATAAAGATGCTAGGATTTTTGAATAATGTCGCTTCTGGAGGAGGCGTTTGCGGGATACGATCATCTATCTACTAGTTACGGTAGAGGAGTACTTTTGGGCATCTCTTTTTCAATTGCATTCCACTCAATTTGGACAGTTCCGGTTGCGCGATAGTTCTTAATCAGCAATAAAAGTTAACTAATTTGGCAATCCTTGCAGGAATAATGAACAAAGAACACTTTGTAAAAACTGACAACTACACTTTACACAAATGCAATCATGTGGCAGCAGAAGCAAAAAAATTCGCTAAATAATTCGATTTTTCGACTTAACTGATCCACCGCAAAAAATAATCCGATTCGATCCTCACGCTTCACCTTGAAAATTTCCGCTTAAGCAAGTGATGCAAATTGAGTTTTCTAATGGTTGTTTGATGTTTTATGATTATTTTTGTTCTGTCCTATTCGCATTAAAAAACTCAAAAATATGCTTTGGAATCTACATGCTCTAGATAAACTCCTGAAATCCTCAGCAGGCGTTTATTCTTCAAGTGTAGAATAAGGGTGCAATTTAAAAACTTGTATCTTGTTCGGAAAAATTTCCTGCATCAAAAATCTCACTCTACGCTCGCCGAAGATGTTCCGTTTCGAAACGAAATCAAGAAAGTTGTCACGTTTACTCGTTTGTCGGTGGCGAGGATGATTGTCGCGCAATTGGCACTGTCGTTTTGGTCGAAAAATCTGAAGTTTAAGATTAATACATGACTGGTGGAACGTGCTCAGAATGCGAACAATTAAGGCTTATCACGGCTTGCAAATTTTTCATTTTTCGCGCTGCAAGATTCAGTAGTTTTCCAACTTTGGAAGGTTTGGTCGATTTCTCATCCATCACCGATGCTTTTTGCTTACCCTGTGCATTTGGATAATTCGAAGTGTTTTGCGTTAGCAGCACTGTCTACGTATCAACTGATGTGAACAGTGTTGCGCACCAAAAAAAGATTTAAAATGCTGCTTGTGTTAATGACGAACTGATGCCGTATGAAGTAATTAAGTTGTGGATTGATCTACGTGGATCCTCGGTGAAAATTTAAGCCTTTCTATTCGGATCGAGACAGAAAGTTTTTATCTTTCATGACGAATTTCCGGTCATAAGTATGTCATATTGTTCATGAATACGATCACTGAAATCAAGGGTGTTCCGAAGCCTCGCCATGTATTCGCGCTAATTTTTTGTCCTGAATGCCTGTTTTCAGCGGTCCTCAAAATATACGAAACGAATTTTCAAAGTTTGTCCATTAGGTCTGATTTTTTTGTTTTCCTGTGTGTGTTCCTTCCGCTGTTGTTTCATTTTCACTCTCGTCACGTAAATGCGTCCTGGGCAAGCATCACCATTAAGACACCGTCGGATTTCGGTACGCGTAATGATATAAGGTATAATACCGGTTTGCAAACTGAATTACGCCATAAGACATCTTCTTTTGTTCAAAAACCTAATCGCAGGAAATCTAATTTCTCCGCGTTGTCGAGTTATACAAGTCATTTCACCGTGGATGAGGCATTTTTTTGGAGTGTTTTTAAAGCTAATACGTGTTTAAACCATCCCCTTTCCACCGAAACGAATAGCGTTATACGATCTCAGAAAATTTTTAACGCATTCGAAAAAATGATTGACATCAGCCGACGACGATCTTTTGTTATTTCTTTATGCAAATGTTTACTCATTTTGACCAGTTACTACCATATGAAGTAGTGGCGACATATAAACTTGGCAAAGTTGTATACTATTTCTGAAAAAGCTGAAAACCATTGCGATAAAGTTACATGGAATAGTAACCTGAATTGAGCTCGATCACTAATGATGAAATAATTTCTTTTTGCGAAACTCAGAGAAACTATCATTTGAGTCTCTATTACTCTCAGTGTGTATTTACAATGAGAATACATGGGCATTTGTTACCTTTTGTGACCGTATTTCACCGATGATTTGCTCAAAGAAATCAAATAAATAGAAGCATTTTAAAAAAAAAAAACGGTAGTTCTTCTCTCAAACAGCAGCCAAACGTCAAAGCTTTCTTTAAGTGACATTTTAGTGAGCAGTCATGATGTACAGTTTATGCAAGTGTTTACTCATTGTGGGCAACTGTTTTAACAAGATCGTATGTCCTTTATCGGAAAGGGTCCCTTTTAATTATAGAAGCTTTATTTTAAATACTACTCATCCTTTATGACGAAAGAAGCGTGGACTGTATTCATTCTTTTTATTCACTGTTTGTTTATACATTATATGAAGTTGGCGTATTTAATGAGATTTGATGGAATGAATTTTTGAAATGGAGCGGCCATCTTTCGAAGGCGAAAACGCTCAGTATTTTCTAATCGTTGATTGCGCATTGCATGAACCAAAAAAGCACTTATAGGTACTGTTTTGTTTTGTTCTGTTCTGTTCTGTTCCGTTCTGTTCTGATCTGTTCTGTTCTGTTTTGTTTTGTTTTGTTTTGTTTTGCTCTGCTCTGCTCTGTTCTGTTCTGTTCTGTTCTGTTCTGTTGTGTTGTGCTCTATTCTATTCTATTCTATTCTATTCTACTCTATTCTATTCTGACGACTATTTTCACTTCAGGTTATGCATTTGCCCAGCGATTTCCAACAATAAAATTTTGCGCTCAAATTTAACAATAAAAACCGTAATGGCTGGTGCGAAAGGCGCAGTATGAACTCCATAGCAAACGGTCTAATCTATTACAAACCGAAACAAATCCTTCAACGACCGCTTTTTTGAACGAAGCATAAACGAAACGTCCCTCCCTTCCACTGATTGCGCAGTTTGCAAGCGATCACCTCGAAATTTCAAGACTTTGAAAAGTAAACAGCAACAGCACAGGAGATAAGTGAAAACGTTGAAAAATCTCCGCGAAAAACCGCGCACAATCGCAAAATTTTTAGCCTCTTTGGCGACATAAGCAGCTGCAGACTGCCCTTTTTGCAAGTTATTTCCATCATTTAAGACTTTGATATCAAAATCATGACCTGCAAAATTGGGTCCACAAACTCATTTGAGTTACAAAAACTTCCAATAATCAGGAGATGGTAAGGGCTAGAAGGGCAGTTCCCATACGCAGTCCGAACTACTCTTCATGGAAAACACTGAGCAAAGAAGACGGATCTCATACTTTTCATAAGCACCTATTCCATAAACGTTCCTCATAAGTTATTGGACGATTAGCAGCGATGAAGATATAATTCGTTTAATCGATGACCTATTAAATCTTCACCATTTGAACTTTGAAAGGCAAATAAATAGGCCATGGAATTTGAAGTAGAATGCTTTGTTCTGGCGCAGAGCATTTTGCATGGTGATGTGCCATCAGCTGTCAACGAATGACTGGTCAACTTCAAAACAACGAATCTTATAATTTCTCAGAAAATTTCAGCATAATTTTAGAAATAATTAGCTATGCGTTTAGAGATTCTCATGATGCTTTTTTCACTGTTAAGAAAAATATCAACCAATATTTTTTGACTGGACAAAAAATGCACAGTGAAGTGCAAAAATCTCTTAATTTACTGCATCTCTTAATTTACTGCGTCGTTTATGAATTTTGTGCAGTTTACTTGTATACAGAAACTTCTTGCAAAAAAAAAACGAATAAGTTTATGAAAGCGATCTGGCGCTGTTCGGTTTTGAAAACATCGAGTACCGTAATCTATAGAGCTTCATGCACTGAAAATAAATTGCCAATTTTTCCATCCAGGACAGTTCTACTGCAGTATGTTCCATTAACTGATAAGCTGCAAATAGTAAATCTTCTGCTTTGTTTAGTTGTCGGCCACCGCAAATCTGCCGTAAAATATGGTCGCTGTTTTTGCTCCAACCCTATTTCATAAACATTGTCCCAAATGATAGGTTATGAAATATGACTCTCAGAATTATCATTTGAGAAGGCAGATGGGGACAGGTGGGGGCAGCATTTTAGTAGAAAACAAGTTTATAGGCCAGTACCAGTTGCTACTGAACTGAAATTATGTTAAAAGTTCAGCTGCTGTCCTCATAAAGTGTTTTATTAAACTTAGAGTTCTTCGGGTATTGCATTCGTAATGGTCCTAAAATGCAATAAGAAAACCTGAAATCTACCATACTGTAGCCACTACAAAATCGACGCAAAATTGAGCTTTCGTGTCAGCGTGTCCATATTAGCTTTTAATTGCATTTCTTGAATTCTTGCTTTTGTACTTATCGAAACGTGCGCATTTTATATAAAAATTCGCAAAAGAGAAACTGACTATCTGAAAAACAAAAATGAAAGTTTTCACGAAAACATAACTGTTGCAGCCATTCTTCATTCGCATATCGCTGCATTTGTAAGTTTGTAGCTGAAGCTTTGTAAATATCTCATATGCAAGCGCTAAAACGCAAAGCCGCAAACTTTGACTTGCCTTATTAATAATGAACCTAATTAAAGCTCCTTTATTAACAAAAGCTTCTTTTAGAAAACTTCTAGTCGATAAATACACACTAAACGAATAGAATGATTTGATCTCGAGAGCGAAATTTTTCGCAACCATTTCAAATCTTGCCGTAAAGATATCTAAATTTCATTATATTTCCATTACATACTATTTAGAATAATATAATTGGATTTTCAACTATTGTGCTCATTATTAAATACTCACATGGATCATTTCTAGTACATTTAAGGATCGCCTTCATTTGCTCATAGCACTCATGAACCAATGCACTTTGCGTTCATCAGTTTAGAGTATATCCAAGTTCCTTAAATGATACGCCTTCTCCGTTTTTGTGCCGTTTTAGAGTACAGCGTATGGGATTTCACTGTTTGCAAGAAATGAGCACAGGTAAAGTATGTATTATAGTTTCCGATAGATTAGCGTTACACGCAATAAGCCTGATCGGCCCATACGTAATGCATAAACGCCACCATTAAAGAAGATGCTTCGTGCTTTACTGTCACATTCTATTAGCTGTTTCCATCCGATGACAATCCGAAAACGTAATTTCAATGGTCGATCAACAGCGAAAGACTCATTTGAATGGAGAGGCGGACAACATAAGCAATTTTTACGAACGTAAATCATTTGTTCATGGCTTATTCCAAATTCGCTTTGCTGGCAAAACGAATCATTATTAAACGTTTGATGCCTGAATGATGCTCATAGATATTATCTTTAGGCGCTATTCTTTTGCGATAATCGCTCTTACATATCACCTTCTTTAGGTGTATAGGCGTATATAACTTCTCATTGCACTTCCTCATGTAATCGCAAAAGCAAACTAAATTGAAAACAATTTTTCGCTTTAATTCTTTTGACGTTTCTCATGCGCAAATTATCCTATGCATAATGCGCAGCATCTATGACAATTAGCGTACAATTAGTGCCCGTCATAATTACACTGTGAATACGATGGATTTGATGTTTTGTTTTGTAAGTATAAATTCTACGATGGTCGTTCATTGATGTATCAAGAAAGCATCACACAGTGAAATCGGATTTTAATAAGAAATGTAGGCTAAGTTTATGGCAAAAAAGTTGAACATTTCCATAGAAATGTGCTTTAATCATTGCCACCTCTTAAGTTATGCTACGATTGTTTGTTTTGATATTGTGCTTCTTTCAAAAGATCTCTGTCTGTTATGAGTTTTGCTAGATTCGTATATATGAGACCTATTATGGTGGAGTAATGTCTACATGTATGTGAAATACGTCCGTCTGGTAGTTTCAGCATTGGAATTATTGATTCTAGATATAACTCTAAGTCACCGATCTACCGATTTTAACGTTGGCTCATGCAAGCTGCAAAAGAGTTAAAGACACTTAAGGGAAAGTAAAAACTGACAGTATTTTGCAACTAATTAGGTCGCATCCGTCGCAGAAATGCAGTTCTTTTGTAGAAGCTCTGCTCAGATGGTTCGATTAGTTGCGTGCTTTTACTTTGCTAATTCAAGTTCATTAATCGTGAGCAGTTGACCTGATGAGCGGAATTGCAAAAGCGCCTTCGCGTCAGTCCCTCTGGCTCGCATCTTTAATTTTGCATCGTCTGAGTATTTAAAAGTAACTTGTTAGGAGCTGATGGATAAGCTTAGAAGCTGGTGTAGGATTAGCTTAGAAGCTGGTTTATACGTATAATCTAAGATCTAGATTATATTTATAGTTTTTTTTTGCCCAGGTGATTCCCGAATTCAAACTACCAGGTTGGCTCCACTGATTTGCGAGTTTAAACTACCAGATCACCTCCAGTGATTCCCAAGTTCAAACCACGAGATCGGCTCTAGTGATCATAGAGTTCGAGCTGTCAGATAGACAATGCAATTTTTCCAGGAGTCATTAGAACGAATAAGATGCACTCTTTGGCTGCGTGCAATCCTAATTTAAAATGTTCAGGAAACGTTGAATAGTTCTCGATAGTCAGGGGAGCACAACCGAACAACGAGACGGAGACCTCGTCAGCAGAATTTGTTCACGTTTATTACTTTAGAAGATTATCAAAAGCCATAGAGCCATTAAGCTATTCGTCAACGAAGAGTAGCATCGTATAGATTCACTTTTCAATCCTTTCAAGAGTTAACCAAAGAGTGGATGGCATATATTCTATAAATAGTATATTTTATCCGGCGTTAATGCTATACGCACATAAATACGTATTTTTTTATTGCGCCATCCACTCGTTCTGTGCAATATATATCAAAGTGCTTTTACGACCAAGTTCACTATTCAAAAAGTGAGCAAACTCAAGTGATACAAACTTTGTGTAAAGCTAACATTTTAACCTCTAAGTTTATAATAGTTAGGTTTTCGCTTAGTTCGTTCAAAATACAGATAAATAAGCCGTGCAAACGATTTGCGATATTTTATGAAGAGTAGTCATCGAAGCGATAACCGAAACGCTTTTTCACATTATGTGTTAATTTAACAAAATTTACCCATGGATGCTGAGGATGTTATGCTCTGCATCAAAAACCTTTGCTTAAAGCTGGTTATCCACAGCGGCTTTTATTCGAATTCATGACTGGCTATTTTTGACGTTCGCTAAAAGCAAGTAAAAATTAATCGCTTTACCGAAATAAGGTTTACACTACAGGACATAGGTACTTTTTTTAGTGAACAATTCGTTTAAACTTTTAATGAGTTTACAGTTCACATTAGTAAGAAATTTTGCAGCGATCATAGTAGTACGAAATTTTGCAATTTCACAATATCATTAATGTTCATCTCTAGCAAATAACACCGCTGGACGCGTTAGTTACCGTATAGCAGCTAGCTGCTTCAAACGAAATATAGTGGATTGTAATATTTTCGCTGCATCGTTAGTTTAATTGGGATTAGGAAATAGTTCATCGCTCATTCGTTTGTGACGAATTAACTGTGAATTATCGTTTCACAAAATCGTTTGTGTACGCTACGTTTATGAAGTGCACTAACTTCATATTCTCGGAATAGAGTAGTGAAGGAAAGGGTTGTGTGTTGAGGATGAGCTTTATAGAGAGATTTCTTTTGATAGTAATACAATGTTTTCGTTAAATGCTTTGTACTTAGCACCTTTTTTGACGCTAAACGATAAGATCTATTTCTATATCATCATAGAATCTTTGTCATATTTTGAAAGAAACGCAATTGAGCATTGTTGCACTTCGCTACTTTAAAGTCCCTCGAGTATTGGTCATACAACAAACATCATTGTTTGGTCAGTAAGTTTAGTCGAGAAAATTGAACTTCACAAAAGTGCTCGTTAAAAGACTGATAAGTGAAGCGACTCAAATAGTGTTTATGGCAGAATCTACCGTTTGGTTGTTCGTTTAGAACTTATTAACAACACTGTATTTTAAAGAGTTTCGAGGTTTGTTCATATAAATTGATAGTGTTAGTTTCTATGAACGATTTATTGAAATGTCACAAGCGCATACATACATACCTATCAAGTACACGTATATCTATCGTTATGTGGGTCTTTTGTCAATACTGTGGTGCTTGTGAAAAAAAAAAAGCGACAATAGAGAAAGATGGTGGACTGATTTTTGGTATTGTAAATAAGTCAAATGGGCGTTAGCGTGCATTTTAAAGAAAACTTTGAAATAATTCTACTTTTCTTTCCAAAAAGAAGAGGCTTAAAAATCAAAAATATCCATGCTAGAAAGGGAATGCATTCAACGCCATGACAATCCTCTGCGTTGTGTACAGATAAGCAAACGCAAAAAAAAATTCTTTTTTTTATTTAAATGTTTGGGCGAAATTTCACTCCAAACTTTCAGACATTATTCGATTGGAGCAATAATTATCTGTGTTGTGCATTGTTTGTTCTCTGTTATTTACTCTGCTATATTCGTCTTTTAGTAGATCATGTCCGGTTTTTTAAAAAAAATGCTTTGCTGAAGGAAAAAGACCGATCGATCGAAAAAAAAAAGCCTGAAATTCTTTCACAGAGCATTGCTTTTATTCTACAAGTCATCTTTATTCCCCATGCATTATATGCCTTGCTTTGCGTCCATCTTAAGTACTTATTTTCGTAGTAATTTTCCCTCGTTGAGTATTTGGTTATTATGTTTTTCCATAAACTCGTGAACTCAGACTCTGGGAACTGTGGTATTTCGGGTAGTTTCATTTGATTTGAAGAATAAGAAAGAGGAGGGTGGGAGAAGAGAGGGTGAAAAGAGCTCATGCGTCTAAAGAAAGGAGCTAAGCTCGAGAGACTGACTAATTTACGGCGTTTTTCATGAAGTGGCTAGTCCAGAGGAACGACTCAGTTAGAGGGAAAACAATTCACAGATAGCTCCCAGATTGCAACAAAGGCACCGTTTTTAAGCGTAGTTTGTATTGATGGAGAGCTAGATTCGAAAAGGAAGGAGGAGGCGATTTTGCGAACTTTTGCCTCTAAAAATAAAGATCGAATATGCAGAAAGACAGCGGAGGGGGGATGAGTGGACGGGGAATTAATTTAAGTGGGTAGTTTACTGAAGGAGGCTGAATTCCGGAGATTAAATCAAAAACCCTTACGCAGAAGCCGCAGCTTTCAATGCTTGCTTTTTTTTCCTATGGCTCCTGTAACTCATAAATCATGTCTTACAAAACTCAAAGTCCTCTGACCCTGCCCTAGCTAACATTCGCGTTCATGTGACAAATACAGCAGTGCCAGCATGATCATTGAATCGGGGATTGATTGATTGTCGAGAACTGAAATCGCATCCAAAAAACTGGTGGCCTTTTTTTAACTGTTTCAATCACTTTTTTCTATGAAATGTATCGTTGTACTATATAGAATAGTGATGCAGCTATACTTTTAGTTTATTCTTAATTTCTTCTCGCTGTTGGTAGCATTTTACAATGCTCGCAGTTCGTTAGCGCAACTTAGCAACATCTGATACTACTCGCAGATTCATGCACCTTTACAAACATTGATGTATCTCCCGTTGATGTGGTGACAACTGTTCATACTTCTTTGTTTAGAAGAACGCCAGCATGTATTTTGTGCTTGCAAAGGGTCGCTGAATTCTCTAATATCGTCAGCAAAAGTCTCTTTTACGTTTGGAACTTCAAATACATAAACGAAATTATTGCCACATAAAAAGTGGCAAATCTGTTTCGTCAACATAATAACGAGAACTGTGAAGCCGAACTGCTTTGCAAAGCTGTCACAACTTTTCACGTGTATGCTGTGGTCACATAACTCTTCGTCAAATGCTTGATGCCGTTGGAATGCGAGTTATGCGGTAGGCAAAGAGTATCACCTTTCCCGGAATTCTTAGAACTGAACATAACAATGGTTTTCATAAAATCCGTAAACGAGTATGCGGTTTCATAGCAGAGACAAAGAAGCGGAAGAACACGAGATTACCGTAACAAATATGGGGGTAACTTCCTAATCGCGGAAAAAATTTTGCGAGAAGATTGCCACATTGCATCTGGCAATTCTTTCTTATCAATTTTCGGCTCGTCTAAGACGGTCAGAATTCGAAGGCGCTGTCAGTGTTGCTTATGTCAAAAAAAGGTTTTGCGGCAACTGTGATTGGTTCTTTCGCTCACTCGGATCAATCGATCCCGATCTTTTGGACTCCTATACCAATCCCACTAGCGCAAAGATGAACTTGAGAACGCCCAAGGTTATCTCGTTCATAAAAGAAATGATCTACAGGCGCGAAAGATTTGTTTTCATTCACCCACCACTAACTTACCGCCTGCCTCGTCCCTGCTCACCCTTTTTTACGATTCCCACACCACCAGAGCTAAACTAAAGTGCCTTCCCAGATCTCGGTTATTTTTTTCTGCGCAGTTACTCTTCCTCTCTTGTACCCTATCTCTTTAGCGATAAATCCTAAGCAGGGTGGATTCTAACAACCTTCAGTAGTTTAAATCAGATCCGACTGCCCATGATGATAACCAAACTGAATACCCATAAATAGCACTATGAACGCCAGTGAAGATTGACTAACGATAATAAGGAATGGAGACAGGTGTGGATCCTCGACAGTGCCCAGCGAAAATGGGAATTTCTTTGCCTTTCTCATCTAAATTCTGCGCGGAGAGCATTGTTCCACTGTGGAGAATTTTCTGCAGAAACTATGTGCAGTTAGGAACAATTTTGCGCATTGCTTCTAACGCCGTAGATCGTAATGAAAAGCGTGCTCAGTCGTTGATTAAAGTTATGGCGCAAAGTTGGTGCGCTCATTTTGATGCCTGTGCGAGATTTTTTAAATGCTGTTGATTGTCTGTGCATTTGTGATGAAACGAGCTGTTCTCTTTTTTCGGCGATTTCGAATCACGCATCGATAGTTCCATTAATTTCTGAGAAATTTTTTCGTTAACCATTTTTTTGGCCCAAACTTTGCTAGTCGCGAATCTTTGAATCAACTTTCGAACGGAACGGAGGTTGACTTTCTGAAGCAGTTGCGTTTTTCTTTTCGATAAAAAAAGAGCATTGTTAAGCTTTGCTAGCTTGTGACTTAGAGCAGACTTACAGTAATTCGGAATGCTATCTTAACACTACGTTACTGTTATGAGCTGACATAATACGTACACTGACTAGATGATGGGACGGCGAAAGTTCTGTTCAAAAATTACAGACAACCGAGGAGGCGATCGACAGATACGCAAAAATTTGCCTCATTTAGAATAATTTGTCAAGCTCAGTTGAAATAGTTAGAAAAAGGTAAGTACGTTATACGTTTTATGATGTATAAAAAGAAGTAAGTACTATTTCCCCAATAAAAAAGATACTATTTCCCCCCCCCCATAAAAAAGAAAAAACAGGTAAGTACGCTATACGTTTTATGATGCTAATGTGAACAACGGACGGGCGTCCACTCTCCTTGCAGTCTCCAGATTTCGAAATTTCGGTCGGCCACGGTTTAAGTTACGGGTCGCATATTTCTTTAATGCTCACGTTTTAGGAGCTTTTCTTTGATTATTCCCCAAATGTTTTGCTTTGCGTGCTTGTTGTGCTGCTGACCAACGATCAAAAATTGCGATATTTTGCCATTTGCGGATGGCGCATCCTATGCTTCGGGAAGGAGAGGGGATGGCGGAAAGGGAAGAGAGGGGGAGGAGAGTTCATGCGTATTTCGAGCTTGGAATTTGCTGCTTTGTGTCGAATTCATAAGCGTTTTTTGCAGGATAGTTGGCGCCGGAGGAAACGGACTAATGAACTGATTTAGCTAAAGAATAGTAGCAGTTATTCGTCATGGACATTGGTAGGCGGGGGCGGGAAATGCCCGTTTTGAAAATCAACGGCACATGCGATTGTGGTATCATTTGATCCACAAAGTAGCGGACATAAATCTTTGTCGAGATTTTGATACTTAAAGCTTTGACTAACGCCTTTAAATAACTAGAAATAATCACCATGGTCAACCGAAAGATCTCGACAAGCTGATTAGAGTGATGTCGAGGGCTCGCGAATGCTTTTATTCTTTAAAAAATCATGAAATCTCCTTAAGTGTGTGAATATGAACAATCTTATCATTGAGCACAACGGTAAGTCCCCATGTCAGTTGGTTTGTCGAGCTGTTTCATATGATACTAACGATAGTTGATAATAAAACAAGGCCATGCCAACTTTTGAGAAACTGAAGGGTTCGTCAATGTTAATTTTCGATTTAAATATTATATGCTTCAATTTGAATCCACTTGACAACCATATCCGCACCTCATTAAATATTTCTACAAGGCACATTTTTGCCCCCTCCTCTTCTTTTACCTCACGTTTCCAGTTAGCAATCCATCTTCCAATTCAGAGAAATTTCTTCATTAATCTCTCAAGCCTTTCAGTTTTGACATATCTCTAACTTTGATTAGAATTTATCCAAGGCAGCTAAATTTTAGATTAGTCGATTTTGTTCCAGTTTAAAGCTATTTTGTTTTTGTTCCATTTCTGTTTGCAGTGCACTTCGAAAGAAATTTTTTTTAGCTGTTTCTAAACATCTTAATTGTTCTTTTACATCTTTACCCAATTTAGCTCGAAATTACAGAGACGTTCAGTGTATCTGAACGGATCTTCCCCCAAAACAGACGGCACTGGAGAAGATGCTCATGTACGTTGCTGATTTAGTCAAAAGAAACCGAAAATCGCCCGAAGACTCAGAGGGATTGACGAAGAGAAAATGCGCGCATCATGTGATAAGATTTGCGCAATAAGATAACCGAGTGATAGGCCGAAAATAGACTGTTATCGATAATCCAATTTCGTTTGTCGCTTGTTGCTTTCGCTGTCTGAATCTCATTGGTAATCTAGTTTTTCTAAATATATATTTTCGATTACTCCCGCTAACCATTACTAGTATGGAGGTAGACTTATGTTCATTCGTCATGGGGGAAAAGAATAAAATTTCATGACGAGGTTAATATGGTCAACTTACTAAATTTGAACTTTATTTTGATGATCGTTTGCCGCTCTTTGAAGTCTTGTTGCACGTTTCCACTATTTGGCCTTCAGACGACTGTGTCTTAATAATGAAGTTTATTGTAACTAAAAAATTGCACAAGTACTATTTCTTCGTTTATGTCTTTCCCGAATGTTTGCACTCGGAAACGAAGGATTCCCGCACGAATTGTACTGTCCGCTACTGTTAGCCCTCCCTGCGTCTTTGCCAGTACTACCTTGCATAATCATCCTTTCCTCCATCTCTGGTATTTTAACCAATCAACATAAGCGTGGGGCGTGGCCATTTTAGTGATCATGGCTGTCGGGTGTGTTCGAATAGATGCTCTCACTGGTACGTATTTTACACCAAGGCATCTATTTTATTACAGTCATTATTCAGCTTTCACTTGTAAGTGGAATAGCATCAAGATTTGGTGTGCAGTGAGTTGCAGATCGCATTGCGTTGGCCTCACTTCGTTTTTGTCTGTGACCAGAAATACAGATTAATGCGCTCGGAGTTCAATGATTTCTTTGCTTGTCCCTTCGATGGTAACGATTGTTTCATGTGAACTTAAGAGAAGTGCTTATGGACGGAATCAGTGAAAAGTTGCAATATCTTTTCTTTTGTTTAAATCTTCTTCGATTTATCAATTTATTATTGCGATGTTGAAGGAGTTTAAAATTCAGAGTATACGAATTTTGATTCTTCTTTGCGATCATTTCAATTAGTGCAAAAACGAAGAATTTTTTAATCCGATTCTCTAGAGCCATCAAAATCATGAGCGCTTATAAACTCTTAATCAGCTGTGCTCGCGATAGCAATCAGAAGGACACCTTCAAAGGGGGTAGCAAATCAATCAGCATATTCTAGAAGTTTGCTAAGTTAGCTTGTATACTTCTAAAAGTTTCATAGCTTTTGTTTTTCTAAAAAATCATTTCTTGCAGTTTTGTTACTTTTAAAAAAAAAGAAAAAAGGGAACCTGAGATGACGGTGTTCGCAGAGTGGGTAGATGTAGTTATTTTTTTAACTGAGTGAACATAGTAAAAAGCGGAATACGCATACATGAGGGTTTCGTCTTGCAATTTAAGGTCTTTGATTTCATCGAGTAGTTGGTCTTCAAACGCTTAATGTCTTTAGTGAAAGTATCAACCACAACTGGTCATTACTGACCATTTCTTATCACAGACCACCAAATAACGAAGAGCAATAACAACTAGTGCATTATAAGAGTCAAGTTCCTCAACTGTGTAGCACAGGGGAGTTATTCCTCAAATGTTCATCTACTTCTGCCTACACCTTTGCTCCATCCATCTAATTCTTATTGTTTTGTTGAGGGTAGTGAGTACTAGTACTCGATCTACGCAAGCCAATTTTGCTTAAATGGAGGGGGGAGGGGAGAAGGGGCGGAGGGAGAATTCGTAATGATTGTTTCATAAAATTTAATCGATATTCATGTTGAATACGTCGGATACCGTTAAGGACGCTTTTTGACGATGTTCTGAAACTAAAACTTTTGGCATCTAAAAGGGGTTCAATGATGACCGCAGTCCCTCATTCCCAACTTTTCCCACCGCCGCAGCGCTTCTCAGCGAATTTCATTTTTCTTAGACCAAAACTGCTTCTAATTATGCAGGCCGGTTTCCTTGACAGCAGCATCACGAAGGATCGTAAAACTAACAAACACAACCTCAGATTATTATGTACACTTTCAGTAGAATCCATTTGGTAGCGTGTGGAAGCTTTCAACGCCTAAGCGTTCAATCTATGGCTGTGCGATACGCGCATAATGTAGGTAAGGTAAAGAATGCATGCACTGCTTACTAGGTACAAGGTACGACTCATAAGTTACGATTCACGATCCATGTTATTAGTCATTGAGGATAATGTGAAGATTTATTAATGACTACAGTGCACCATTACCTTCTATGGGTCTCTAGCAAGCTTTCACAAATGTCGCAAATTCTGTTTCCATCAAAGACATAAAATCATTTAAAACAGCAGTTGAGAGTTTTCGAGTCACTGAAAGCATTTCCCAACGAGTTACTGCGAGAATTTAAGGCTTTTTTTGGTCCTGAAATAGCGGCCTGCAAAGAGGTGTTAAAAGTGGGGAAGAAAGGGGTGCTCTCATGCGCGATTTGAATGGAATTATATGTAAGAACGTAATATTTTCCAGTCCTAGCTTTTACGTTCATCAGCAATACCTTTATTAAGTGGTCGCTTTTCGTGCAGTTAATACGCCACAATGATTATTACAAGGATATAGTCTGCTTGTTTGGATGTCAGGTCGCGATCAGTGGTTCTCAGTTTGAAGAATCGATGAGAAGTTCTCACCCATCGTGCAGCTTACAATGTAATCGCTTTGAGATAAACTCACGTCTCGTGTTCACAGTGATGTTTGTCAGAGACTTGTGAAACGCACGCCTATTCACAAGCGCATAATATGCCGAAACGGTGCAAACTCTCCACATTCAGTAACCTTTACTGTTCTCTTCTTGATTATGCTCTATCATATTCTTCATTTAGCACGTATTACTTCAGATCATTTCTGTTAAGATAGAGGAGAGAATGGGCGCTTATGAGATGGCCAGCGAATGAATAAGGATTTTCAATGCGTCTCATAGTTTAATGGCAGTGTAACTTTAGATTTTGTTTGTCGTGCTTGCTGTTGAACGTTTCTCGCCATCATGTAAATTCTTTTTCAAAAGCTTTATGCAATATTCGTTCGTACTCCATAGCAAAGGTTCTAGGGTGAACGATCGATCCTCATAACCGTTCCAGTAGAATGTTTTCCGCCTGTATAACATATACTCATCGATTTTCTTATTTATGCCTTTATTAGCTGCTATAACAATCGGTTTTGAAGAAAGATGTTTGCAGTGAATAAGTTGCGTAAAGCAATCAAACGTTTCATCGTTACTCTACGCAAAGGTAAATCTGCATGGAGTGTTAGTATAGTTCAACCCAAATTGTACTGATTACTGTACAGTTGACCTATATAACATTTTCCATGTTGTAATTGTAACTCAATTGTAATCAAATTGTAATCAAATATAACTCATCAACCTTTCCATATATCATCGAAAAATATTTGATGCCATTTTGTAAATAGATGCATAAGACATCTTCACCTAATGGTCTGCGCTTAGAATCTTGTCAGCTGTTCAATGACTGTATCATAGATATTAAAAACAGTTTTTCGTTTTGCGATTTCAATAGAGTTTCCCATAAGGAGTACTTTAATGCATAGACATTCTGTTATTGTTCATCATGCTTAGTTGCTGAATGCATAGAAATGATGCTTGTGAATAGAACCTTAAACCATCAGTGTCGGCTGTTTTCTGAGGCTTTTACATCGAATTGAATGAACGATGACAGCAATTTTTTGTCACCATTGGATGGCGATCACAGAGGATTGATCCCAGATGGGAATAAGCTTTCGTAGAGTGATTGTTCACTGCTTATTGCATGTACTAATTCTAACAACATTTCTAAAGCATCTTGTTAATAATGTTCGCCTTATATGCGCTCATTTTGTGTGCATTTCAGTTCAAAACGTTTGTATCTAGCTTTGTTGATTGCCTTTCCTAAAAATTCTTGGAAACTTTCTTTTTTCTTCGCCTTTAATTTAACCGTATTACGATTCTAAACGCAGCCTAGGCTTATGCGTATGGGGAAAAGTGATCAATGTGATAAGTGGATGAGGTCGATAAATGAAAATGTTTTGTGAAGATTTAGTTTTCTTGTTATCGACAGTACGCTTAACATGTTTGTTGTTTTGCATCACTATAGCACCATAGCGAATTTCAATACGTTGAGAATTTCGATGTCACCATTATCTCTTTAATGAACAAGCGGTACCCTTGCAGAAGTAAATGAATCAAGTGCTGAGAGAATTCGACGTCCCATTCAGCAAGCGTATTGACTGATATCAAACGAAATCTCATTGACGAAATGAGTTTTCGATAGTTAAAAAAAAAGAAAAACGAATCAAAAACTCCGACAAATGCATGGCTTGCATAAGTGTCACTTGTTCGGCCAAATGTATAAAGAAGATAGTTGCAAATATTAATGTTGTGGGGTCAGCCATGAACTTTTACAACCGTGAAACAACGGCACATTGCAACGTAGCATCCATTCTGCAAAAGATGAAAAACCCAAAAAGTTTAATTTTCCAGCAAAGTGCCTTCACTGAATTTCATAAATCAAAACTTCTGATATATCGCTGTTGTTATGTGTCCGTATCTCAGTAGACATATAATAAACTTGCTATCGCAGTAACGCTTCGCAATAGCAAAAGTTCTTTACGATAAAAAAAGATTGCTGACCGTCGTGGTGAAAAATCATTTCCTCCCAATGAGTGCATGCGGTTGAGCATGAATCGATGGATCGTTCTAACAATATCTCCTAGCAGGATGATGCCCGTGTTCACCCTAAACAGTTATCTTTATAGGCGTCCAAAAATGCTGACAAGTTCTGTTCTATGAACAGAAGTATTGTTTGTTTAGAGAGTGTTGATGAAATGATGGTTGCTGGTGATGTTATTTCAGTGAAGGCATCTCACCGGTTACTCTCTCGTTAAACGAACCACCGATTGTCGTTCAGGCTCAACTGCTTACGTCGGACGTCGACCTGGCTGTGGACGAGGTATAAAAAACTTGTTTTCCCCTAAAAATGGCTTTCCCCAGTGAAGTTTCTGGGAATAAATATCTTTTTTTGACACATCGTAATGATGTATTTTTTGCAGTACATGCTTTCACATATATAAGATAAGGTGTAAGCTTCGTTTCGTTTTATGCATCACCCTACAATATTTTCAGATTTCTCGCTGGTAAATTACCGTGTTACTGCGAATAACCCTCCTCATTTAACCACTAAATAACCCTCCCCCCGCCCCCTCCCCAGTAATAATGCCCATTCTGCGAATGGCGAAAGAAGTAACCTATCGTTCAATATAGCTGTCGTTCCTGTAAGGTATTACGGGATATGAACTTCTATTCTGAAATTCTATTCAGCGAAAACTGAAACAGAAGTCTTTTCGTCGACATAGCTTCTTCCGCTAAAGTAAACTGCCTAAACTGCCTCGGTGACCTTATTTAATGTAACATGATAGCCATTTTAAGGGTTTTTTTCCAGGTTCGAGACAGTCCGTTGGTGCTTGCGCCAGCAGACCCAAAAAATGTTTCACCGGAAAAGATTGTCGAGAAGACTGTCGGAGTGGACTCTGTAAAAGCACAACCGGCAATTGGTGGTAACATTTTTTTTGTCTTATCTCAAGAGTTTTTGGCATAATATCTGTAAATTTGTTTGTAACCGAAGAACTTCAACTCGACTGGTATAAATAAATTCAACTCATTTCATGTCTAAGAGCAAAGGCTTTCAAATCCACTAATAATTTCTGTGATATTTGCATATGGAGAAAGACAGTAGTTCATCTAGACTTTGATCACTTGAAGTAGTTATTAAATAGGTTAAATTAACCTAACCGATATTTCGATTAGCTTCCCTGAAATATTCTCTTCTTAGGTTGCGATTAAGTGAATGAATGTTTTGATTTTGCTTTGCCGTTGATTTAATGCTACGTTGCTGTTGCTCATGCCTTAATGCTATCTTTTCTCATGCTGGTTTCGCACGGTTGATGAAATTTAAGCCAAAGTACTCGCGGTATAAACGTAACAGGAAAATAAACATAAAAATGGTGTAGTATGTATTTGTCTAGAGGAATCACAAACGTATCACGAGAGGATCACAAACGGAGAGAACGATAAGCTGATGAGTTCATACATGATTGAATGACCATTTAATCTGCAACAATATGCAAATCAGCAGCTGGAAGAGCACCACGTAAAGCTTCATTATTCGTAAACCAAAATGACACTGCCAAACCAAAAAATTTGCCCTGTTGGCTCGCCCAGTGAGCACGAGAAACGGCATATGCAGGCGAACACAGCAAAAAGCTTGAATAGTGCCGCACCAACGATGAACTGATCTTTACAGCGCAAATGAATGATGAGCGGTTCAGCGTAATTTCGAGCATATACCGTATGCTTTTATGTTTCATCACACAATTCTGGTCAAGAATTTTGCCTTCTAAAGCTTCGTTAAATGTATCGTAATACCAAGATGGAGCACCAATAGCTTATGTCTGTTTCCACATTTGTCGTGATCTCTCTAAAACATTGCTAAGAAATTTGTTAAGTAGCTTCATGGGTTTAAATTAGTTCGAGCTTTTATACTACAGTATTTTTGCGTTTCCAGTGGTGTATTGTTGATGCTACATCTTTTTTTAAAATTTCTTTCTGGCAGAAGTTTTTTAGGCATATTTATTGTCTTCCTACTCTTCCTTTAAATACAAATCTTTAATATTTTGTTGTTGGTATGTACGGAAGGCTTTTCTTCTCGTTTTAAGGCGCTCATTAATGCGCTCGTTCACGAATACTTCGGGTTGCAGTGCAATCCTTTATGGACTAGCAGAAGGAGTTCAAATGTCCATAACAAAGCTTCAAAAGAAAGCAGCACTATAAAAGAAGCATCTAGGAGAATGCAAAAATGTCATGCAAGAGAAGTCATACGCCAAGAAAGTTGAACTAATGAATTTCTCCTCAGTACTTCAACGGCGATGAAAAAAAAAAACGAAGATTTACTGCTCAACTCCACTGCATATGCAGAAGAGGTTTGATAGTCCTACATCTTGAGGCTTCGGCACGTCTAATTTAGCATAATGTAGTATAATCTGTGACCAGAACATATAAAAATGCGTACCTGTGGGGTTCGCGTTCACCGTGTATTTGGGTTGCGAAGATCAGTTTTGTACAGCACTGTTCAATCTTTTCGGTGCTCAGATCCGCCAACATCATCCCCCACATGAAAATTATAGGCTAGCGTTAAAAAATTTTAGTTCGGCTGTGCGAAATAGTGGAAGAAAGTTGACCATTTGAAAAAAAAGTTCTTTATTGTCTCACTATTTACTGAGATTTAGCTAAATGATGTTGTAGCCTCATTTTTGAGGTGGACTTCCGTTAGGTTCATCACCTATAGTTACGCTTTCGAATGTTTTGTGGTAAAGATGACAACATTGGGAAAGTCAAAAATATTCATATGTGCAACTAGGGTGACTTTGAACATATGGATATTTGCAGAGAAGATGCCTGTTCGAACTCTATTCTGCCGAAAATGTGAAGGTCATGGAAAGCAAGTGGTGCTCAAAGGTCATGCTAGTAGTTGTCCGTATAATAACTGCAACTGCAAAACCGTAAGTTTTTGCCATAGAATTTTGGTGGTCATCAATTCGAATTGTCTAGGCTCTTCCCCTCTTGCAGTGTTTCATAGCGTTTTCGAAGTTTTTAGTTTTTACGATAATCATTACGATTGAAACGCACGCTCGAATTGTATCCATCTCGAATTGCTTGGACGAACTTGTATATTAAAGACTCACTAAGGATTTTGGATCTATCGGTTCGCAGAAATAATTCCATTGTTTTACTCTAATATGTAAATGTAATAGCATAAGCCTGTGGTTGTATTTGTGTGGCATCTATTTAAATGGCTCTTATGGCATAACCAGAGAGGAGAAATGATCGCTATAGACCGTGGTGAATCATCACCGTGTGGCGCATGTTACATAGCTAAGAGCTGAAGTGCGAGAAAGCCATTTGTGTGCAGCATGCATGCAACAGGCATTGCTTGTTGACTTAAGCTCTCAGTTGGCTTTCGACCTCGATTGGAGAGAACGATCATCTCTTGTTGTTTGTCTGTTACTCGTCCTTCACTACTACAAAAATCTGGTAGAGGCGCTAGTTTATGCAGGAGGAAGTGTATATAGTGCAGATTTGAAGTATAACTGAAAGGGTTCGTAATTAAAGATAACAATCTATATAGATGCGAGCAGAACAGTAGGAATAGCCTCGAAGTATCAGAATAAAATTATTGCGGCAAAGACAAGCAACTATCGTTGTGTGTAATAACCCATCTCGCAGATCTTGGTCGCATGAAAATAAAGCATTCGCTGCAGAGAGTCGAAATTCGCTTGCAGAGTTAAACTGAGTAGCGTCAAATTATGGCCACTTGTCAACAAGAAAGTAATTTTCTTTTCATACATCTTATATTCCATGATTGATATCTCACGAAAATTTTTCATATTATGCGTAACAAGCAAGCAGTTAGTATGTGCAAAATGACTCTCCGCGCAAATAATCTTCAAAATTAGTGGCAAAAGTGCTAAATCCTCTGCAACTTGAATAACGAAAACATGCTGACTGCAGTTTACTTAGCGATCGGAGACGAATTCTTTTCAGATGTGCAAAAGCAACAATTATCGTCGAGTAGTTGTGTAAGCAGCGATGAAAGCTTGCGTCCGAATATGCGTTTCCCACCTCATTAAAGAGCAATTTCGGACACATAAATACACGAAATCAATGCAATTTTGCGAACGATGTGCCTTCGCATAACTTATGATTGTGACATGCACAAATACACACATAAAGAGAGCGTTCGAAAGGCGAGAAGCATTCAAATGCCTATCACTCAAAAACGATAATGAGAAAACAATCGATTACAAACAAAATTTATTTAGTATACAAGTATAACCCTTTTGTTTCTCTTACAGCTATGCCCATTTTCGACAAGACAATAAAATGAGCGAGAAAATGTTTATGTTAGCCGCCTTTTGAAATTTCTTGTCAATGGTATCTGTAACTGTGTGGTTCGTTTTGCACTGCATTCATATACTGTACACACAATTCAACGAAGTAGCAAGAAATATTAGCCAAAAGAGCGCACAATAAACGACTACTTATTGGCCTCTTCATAGCACCAACTAAAGCCTTCAGAAAATACCAAAGAAAACTCTTTGAAAGAAGGCAGAGTTGATGACGGCGTTAGATAAACAATGTCCTTCTTCATTTTTGTTTAATTTCCTTATGAGATTTTCCAGAATCAAGTTTTTTTTCCAGAATCTTTATGAGAATCAAGTTTCCCCCATTGTAGTGCTGAAGAATATTTATCTGTTTATCTGTAGTGCCAATCCGCAAACAATTTGCTATCGTTCATGCCGCTGTTTGCGCACATTTCATCTCATATATTACAGTATCCATTACTTATATGTGCTAAATATACTTAACAAATTTAAGAAAACCGATTGCATAATATGAAGTGAGCTTCATTAGTTACTCGCACAATAGGCACAGCAGCGTTTTTTTACGCCTCAAACACAGCAATATGCAAGCAAGCTGAAAAGTGATGATCCAGTCATTGTTGAAGAAGTAGTGGAAGCAATAACTGGATCATAACTTTTGCTTATTTATTTCCTATTCAAGATGGGCTTGTGATGCGCTTTTCAGTTGCGGTTTGTGGCCGCTGGTCCCACAGTGTAGCGAAAGATGAGCGCCTCTTCTTGTTTGAGGTTGGCAAAACGGTGCACAACAACTGCCACACTTTTTGAAAGTGATTGCCAAGTTCAAAATTTTGGAAAACATTCCTATTCTCCGCCCAAAAGAAACAGGAAAGGCGCTAGAGCGCAGATCTTTGAAAACTTTTTTTTCTTCAAAATAATTATAATCCGCAATACCCTTTCTAGTTCATTTTCCATTAAAAACTGCAGAAACTTCATCCTTCTGGGTCAAAATTATGATGATGTGATATTACCCTTGTCCCTCTTTCCCCTCCTTTACTCCTCCCTTGTATTCCCTTTGCCATCGATACCCCTGCATAAACCCGTGGCAGTTGTCAGGCTGATTATTGCGTGCAGTGCATTTAAGAGACTGTAGGTGACTTAATGAACAATGTGTTGCAGTGTGCGAACGTGATGTCGATGCGTGCAAATGCGATTATTCGGCGCTACAGATCACGTACGTCAGAGTGTGGACTCGTGCTCAAGCCTGTTCATTTTCGCAATGGCAATACCCGACTCAGAGTGTTCCCACGGTTTATTGATGGTTCGTTATTTTCTTATCTATTAAAAGAACTTAATCGCACCTCCACTCAGCCCATTATGAATTTATGAGCGACTCTTAGACCACCTATGCGCACGCATCTTTTGATGAAAGTGACAATAAGCGATTAGATTAGCGCTTCAGAAAAACTTCAGAAAAACGGCGACAAACAGCTCAGAACGGTCTCAACGCAGCAAATTTACTGTCAACTTGATAAAACTTCATTCGTTTCCAAAGTTGAATAAAAATTTAAGCGTAGGTTATTTATTGTACGAAGTTTCTCATTTCACTCCATACGTCAAATTATAGCCGTCTTAAAATCGAGACGAAACAATTTTATGCTAAAAAAAAACCGTTTTAACGTATAGCATCGACCTTACGCTCATATGTTAAACGATTAGAATTTGTACATCGAAACAGAATAAAACAAATTTCGTAACAGACGAATAGTTGAGATGGCCCTACCAATGTTTAGATTGTTATTTTATTTGTTAAGCCTTTCAAATCCTTTTAAATGCTAAATTAATGCAACTCGTAAAATTGATTGAAATCAGCATACAACCCGATAAACTATATGTCAACAATACGATACGATGATATATGAAACAGCAATGTGCTCAGCACAGATCATTAATTGATAAAGAGTTCTGTTCGTAAATTTGTTTCGCAAGAATGCGTTATGTTGCGATTTATATAACATAGACGCATAGAAATTTCGATCTAAAATTCATTTGCATAGAACTGAAAGTTTTAAAGTTATTAAGAAATTTTTTTTTGGGAGACAGCGTTTTTTCCCATATATAGGAAGCGATTTCCACAAGGACATTATGCTAAATGATCGTATGTTCCAATATAATTTTCCGAATATATGCACAAGTGTGCATGAAATTGCTTCGAACTTAGTTACGCCTCTATGATAGGAATTTTTGCAAAACGCACATATCGTGCTAGTTTAACGCAAATGCTTCCCTACTTTCTTTCTTTTAAGTTTAATGAGCGTATATTATGAACAGTAAAATTTTTACTAAAAATAATCGTATCCGTTTTTCCGTTTTAACGACCCATTCAGCTGCTGAATATCTTGCAGTTGTTTATATGAATAGCTAAGAAAGATTTCATAGAATTTCCACTGAGATAATTCTAATAGTAATTTCCATTTAATTGCTAACTGCGATGTCTTTTCTTATAAATGAAAATATAAATCCGACTTTTAACGGATGAATACATTTCATAAAATAAAGTAACGCAATAATGATAAGTTCAAATGAACTTCAGATGGTTGCTCTCTTTTCATTGGTTTTGCTAGCCAACCCATTCCATTAGCTTTTTCGGTTTGTCGACATGTAAACAATTTTCCTCATGAGTGGACGAGAGTGTATGCACTTCGTTATGAAATGAGAGATTGTATTATAGAAAATCAACTACAATTTCGTATCGCATATCATTTCTTTAAAATGATCACTGTTGAGCATCGCTGCTTAAAAGTGTTTTGACAAAAACTGAAATGAGTGCAATCATTAGGTCGAATAATCTTTTTTTTTAAATACATTTTTTGCAAATACACTTTCAGCAAATAGTACACTTTTTTAATGCTTGATTAAGTTAAGCGTAATTTCATTTCATTGTTTGTTAGAACGTAACTCTCATTTAGAATGTAAATAACGAATATTGTATTCATTATTGCTGTTAGGAGATTTATTTGCTCTCGTCTATAGGAAACAAAACATCAAAATGGATATATAAATATTGTTCAAAAAAAAGAGTTCATCGAAATTACACGCAAAAGATCTTGTTTTTAAAAAAAAAAAAAGTCCTAGTTCTTCCTTTTCAGGAAAATAAACGCCTAAGAAAAATATGCTCGAGAAAAATGGCATATTTTCAGACAAGTTATTCTTCATTTATTAACTTTGTTTATTTAAATCGTATACTTCAACCATCTACAAATCACTTTACCTAAGCGAGTGAGTTTTTAAAAATTTTTCTTGACTTCAGAAAATTTGCCTCAAATTCTTTTCACTTCATCGAAAATCTTTTCAATTATACTATCAATTGCTATACAAAATCATATGGTTTTGCTCAAGCAATAACAGAAAAAATACTATCCTCAATATTTTTCAAGGAATTTTAAAATCATTTCTTGAAATCCTCATTAATTCCCTGATGTTCTAAATTTCGCAGTGATGAGATCTAACGCCTTATGCAATAATGACATGATACGAGAAGGATAAAAAAGTTTTATTTAAATGCATAGCTCGAAAAGAGAAGAACCATGACTCGACTCACTTGTTGCTTTTATCTTAGTCTTCTTTTATTTCTGCTTTTATACTAGTTCCAGTGAAGTCGGCCAAGTAGTAACGTTTCTGCCTCTTAAACTGTTCCCTAAGGTATCCCTTAAATAACGTACAAATTAGCATATTGTGCATATTTTAGTTAATTCCGTTAAATTGCTTTTGCGCATTAGTTCACCGACTACTATTTGCTTCATCGTTTTGACATATTTGTAGAGCGCATTATGATGATGTCATCTTTGTTCTTACACATTTACCTGTCTTTTTGCCTGTCCGGTAGTTTCAGCCTGAGAACCATTGAAGCTGCGCTTAGGAAACTGAGTGGCTATAACTTACATCATAGTCATGCATACTACAATTAATTTGAACGAACTCCGACTCCGAAATTGACTCCGAAAAAAGGAGAAAAAATTCGCATGCATTTTCAATCGGTTAGGCTGCTGTTCATTAAATGGGTCGCTGAAAAACGAATCTTTTTCTGGCAGAATTTTTAGGTCGGATAAAAAAAGTTGCGAGAGTTCTGTAAATTTTTTGAAACGGAGCGCTTGGATGGATGACCCATCAAAGCGCCTGCAGTGCGAACTCACTGGCACATATCTCCATTTGTTTGGAAGAGGAACAACCGTTTAGGATCATGACCATGATTATTACTTGTTCTAAAGCTGTTTCTTTAGACAAGGAGTGCGTATCGATTCCGATTGACACGAACGACCAAGAAGTCTATCGTCATATGCAAACGATGCCGAGCTTGCAGCAAGGTATCACTTCGGTAATTAACCAACCGCAAATCGGCGATGATCCTTCACCCATTAACGGTATCAACGGACGTGTCAACGGTTTCGGTTCAATGAGCATGAAACGGCATAGTCGAGAGGTACGCTTGTTCAACGTTTACCTTTCATTCGAGATGCTAATACATTAGTTACAATTTACTAAACATTTTTAAGCCACTAAAAAACACCACATCATTGGTTTCTTTTCCCGCCAACGTTATTCGGATCTATCATGGAGGCCTACTATCATATTCTATGAGTATTTCGTTTTGGTGTGATTTATCCTTAAATCAATCTCATGGTTTTCACTACCGGTTTCTTAAGCGTTTCTTGAAGTTGTCGACGCTTTCAGCATGCCTGCGAACTTCAGGTGGAACATTCGCTACCCCCGTTAATAGCAACACTGCTTGTCAAACTGATTTGACCCATTCCAATCTTAAGATACATGGCAAGCTATTTTAGCAAAATCATCGTTCCCTGTTTTATACTTTTCGGAGTGACTCCACATTGGGTGTTGATGCGTTCGGTGTATTGTATTTGCCTTCAGTATTGCGCCCAATTGCACGCTGTTAAAGAATTTTCCATAGTCGATGATTGCAATGCACAGTGAGAAGTTGATACTCTGTCGACCATTTTATTAGTTGATTGGCCTAACAAATGTACTTCATACTGCGTTCGAGCTCTCACCTGCTCATTCCGCTTTTATTTGTTGAAAGACTGCAAAAGTCGTTTTGTTACACCGTTTGTGAATAGCCTCTACGCGTGTCACAACAGGCACACTGAGTGACAGTTCTTGAAATTTTCTCAGTGGCTCGTTTCTAGAGCAAATGCAAGCGCTTGATTAATTCCAAGCTGACGATTCGTTTATTCCGTTTGAGAAATCGAATGAATCGTGATGCAGTGATACAAGAACAATCCAAAGTTGTTTGTTCCTTACGGCGGCTTTTTTACAGTTGGCATTTAAATTCACTGACGATTATCGAAGGACACGATCTTCTGATTGTTGAAACGTTAGAATAGAGATACTGACCTTCTTAGCGTTGATGCTACTGCAAATGTGCTCCGTTTCTGTCCTCCTTATCGCTTACTCTCCACATGAGTGGACAACAGCATAAGCTGTTCGATGCTGTCACCGTAAATGAAGGATAGCGTGTGCTGAGAAAATAAATGGGCTAAAAATTGGGAAAAACATATGAAAAACATATGCAGCTGGTAGTTTCGAAACGAAAAAAAAAACAGTATACTTGAAATCCGCGAGTCTAGCCAATTCACCTTCATTACCGCCTCCCCTTTAAATTTAGACCACCACCTTATGGCTTGGAGTGGTGACCAGAGTCCGTAGGCCACACCCATCGAATTCAGTCAGTTTTCCTACCAAAGTGAATCGCTTCTTTGAACACCGCCTTTCCATAAAAGCTCCTTGAAGACGACAAATCCCCCTCGTTTGATCCACCTACCCTCTCAAACTGCGTTCCTACAGCCGCCTTTCTATGGTTTGAGCTTCAGTGCTACGGTAGCAATTTATTAAAAGCTTCTTCGCAGCAGAATTTGGTATAATCGAGCATATACAATACGGAATTTTTGAAACATAAAACAGTGAAGGGCGTATTTTATAATTTTTTCTTCGAGCCACTAAACCGAGGTAAGACACACTCATGGGAATGATAGCGAGCTAACAGTATTACCGATCGTCATAGAAACTGACAGAAAACGGTTGCAACACTGCGATGGACAGCTTACTCGTTATTTTGGGACTGTGAACGAGTGATTCATGGATTTTTGAGCATGATCGCATCTTACTTGCTTATCGACGCTGGTTATGGTATTAGATCATGTGCATCATTGACCCATAGCATGACAAAACTTTTTCAATCCAAAATCATCCCTATTTGTTTACTGTATATCTATGAAGATTTACTTCAGCTCACTTAACAATTTCAAGACGAAAAGTCATTGTTATATAATAGCGCGTTTTTTGAATTAATGAATGAAGAGGAGTTGGTAATGAAAATGCAAACACGATTCCTTCTTTTTGAAAGTACAATTATGTTGCAGGATATTGAATGTCAAAGCAAACGAGCTCAGTCGAATTCACCATCAGATGGCAGCCCTGCAGAAATAACAAAGGCGAGCACCGCATCCGAGATGAGCACATCGCAAAGCGCATTTGCAACCGGACTCACTAATGCCAACAATCCGTTCGTTTCATTGCTACTCGGATCGGCACAACTTTCCGCAAATGGTGCCCAGACAGGATTCTTACATCAGGGCGGTATCCTACCCAGTGTTACTGCTGAGCATCTGGGATGGCCAAGTGCTGCCACCCTATCGTCAGCTCCGTTCTTTCAGCCGCCTAATCCGGTGGTCACCTCAGGAACACCCTCTCAACTGCCCGATGCCGATTTTCTTTCCAAACTGATACGACATTCTGCACTTCTCAATCCTGCCTCGGCTACACAACTGCTGAAACACTACCATTTGAACGGTACGACGGGCGGCCTACACTATCCACAACAAAACGGCAACAACACTAACCTAACGCCTTCGCTTTATTCGCAGCCTTTCTCAACGGACGCATTCAGCACCAGTTCTCTGTCCTATACAGCACCACAAACCTATTGCGCTGCTGATCACCTATACAATATTACAGCAACTACAAATCCTTGGGTTCCATCGACCCCATCAACGACCAATTCGTCATTTTTGCCAACCAATGGCAACGCAACTTTACCCACAGCTCTTCTCAAGGACTTACAACTGGGGACGGAAGAAGGAACCCATGTACGAAAGGAGTCTTCAGAAATGGAGAATTTCTCAGCAGATGCTGAAGTGCGCTTCCGAGGGGCATCAACTACAGCCAACGGGTCCATGGTCACCTCAAGTCAACAGTTTGTCGACAGCGCATGTAAAAACGAATCCGATCAAAGAGGTGAATTGTTTTTCTGTTGTTTTTTGAACTGCTCCCATGGAATTCATAAAAGCGTTGGTTTGATTAAATTCGTTTTTTTCCTCCTTATCAAACGAGCAGTTTACAGAAGCATCTGCCAGGTTAAACAACTTCTAATGAGCGCGCGTGAAACGTACATCTTAGATCGCTCATGCGTACAACAGGTTGTCATGTGCATTGCACCTTTTAAGGGACTCACAAAGTAATTTGTAAATTAGGGTTGTATAGATGACTGAACGTTCAGCTGGCTAAATTTGGCATTTCACCAGTCTAAGGTTCAGCAGTGTAGATTTCACAGACGAAATCAAATCACTTGTTCGTAAGTGGTTCGTGCCGACAATTTCAAGCACAAACCAAAGAAACACTTTATTGAGTAATGCGAATTCAGCTTTAAGATACTTCCATATGAGTGAGAGCTAAGCATTGATGCAAAATCATATAAAAAAGCAACAAAATCCTCAAATAGACCACATAGCAAACGTTGCACTTCCGCCAAACGGACTGAAATGACCACCATTGTTAGAGGTGATTCTAAGGCGAAAATCGTTTGCATAATTTTTGCTAGTTAAAGCTGAGAATGCCACATTTTTGCAGCTAATTTTTTCTTATACATTGCAAGCAATTTAACCCTCTTGTCATCTCCCAAAATTGACAATTCCCATCTTGAGCAAAATGAAGTTGAATTTCCGCTTTGAAAATGTCTTGATTATGTTGACCATTTTCAATTCGTATAGCAGCTGATAGCTGTGCTTCATCAAAAAAATCCGTCCACAAATACTATTGTTTCGATCGCTGGATACATTTGTAAAGCGTGAAAGATTTCATCGAATAATGATTGCAGGGCAACAAGATATGTTAGGTGAGGATGATGATACACGAGTTAATGTGAAAGATCTATGCCCTCGTACATTACGATTGACTAGTGAGGGACATTCACGTCTACTCAATGCAAGGTATCGTCGATTTTTGGCTGCCGTTTGTGAGCTTGAGAATGAAATGTTTGATGAGGAATCATCATGACGTTCGCCGTGTATACAAGCAATAATTTCTTTCTTTTTTTTGTTATTCATTGTTATACATTCGTTTCAACCAAATTTTTCTTGAAAATTTCACTCATTATAACGTTGGATCGATTTATTTGTTTTGTCCACAACAATTCTCCAATTTTCTTACGATATGGGATACAATGTTTGGCAATTTAGCCCCGAGGCAATCTAAGGGAGGATTGTAAAAAAAAAGTCCTTCCACTTATGGGTAAAGTTTCTTTTAGTGATGGGTAAAGTTAGTGGATAAAATCGGAGTGCGGTTTCTTCTTTTATTCCGAAGAAAAGAAATTTTTTAATGGTTGATATCCCTCCTCCCATCCCACCTTTCTTTTATTCGCATGCATTGCAAACGTTTAACGCTTTGTTGATTGGTGGCTAGCCTATGTTGTATTTGCTTCAGTGGAACTGCTAACTATCGTTGAGATGATGATCGTTAAGTGCTTATGAGCTGGGAATCAATACTTTCTTGACTGATCTCGTCTTGAAGTTCGCATTCGTGGCTGCAAATTCTCAATAAAGAAATTTGTCATTTCCCAGTGATTTATTGGTGTTAGTAGTTGGAAATATTTACTCCATAGCAAAGCAGTTAGACTTGTGATTGTCAAATTTCTTTTGATTGTGATCAAACCGCATATATAGTTCAACTCTTCTAACGTATCCTTTGCAAAAAAAAAACGATAAAACTCGTATAGATTTAGTCGGATTGTTCTGTTGAGAAAGTATGAGTACGTTTTTGTTTTCAGCAAAACAGTTCGATTTTACCTGTCTAAGGTCTAGAGTTTACTATTAACTCTTATTGCATCAACTTTAATATCATATAGGATGGCCCCAAAATTATATCAGTTCGCATACATTCGTATTCGGAAACGGATTCTTATAAAACAAGAACTCGGTAGGCAAAGTTAACCAAAAATTTCCCGGGAAGCACTACAGCGATTGTTTAGTATATATTTTAGCATAATTTCGCCTCATTTGACCTTCTTTTTTTTAAATCGTCGCTGAAACCGGTGTTGAGCAACTGTGAACAAATGTGCTTTGTCAATTGCTACCGTTTGTGATTCCAATATAAACGTTTTCTTGAAGAATTTTGCTTGTCTATAAATTTCGTTCGTTTTTATGAATGGAAATTTTTGTTTTTGCCATCATAAGTCATCGGCAGTGTTAATTGGCATTTAACGAACATTTAGCACTCAGCTTTCAACTGTAATTTAATATCGCTTGGCTAATAGCCACAGCAGTCGAAGTAGGGATGATTGATTTGAAAAAAAAAACCTTTCCAGTCATCCGAATATCATAAAATTCATGTCGATGTTTTGGGTTACATTGAGCCTTTCTTATATTTATTAAAAACCGAACTTTATTAAGCGCTTTTTAAATGTGCAAAATACATCAGTCATTTTAATATACAGACAGATACAGTATTTCGTTACTATTTTAAAAGTCTGATGAAAAAAACATTACAAAATATCATTCATATAATTAATTTCTGCCGCAAAAAGGACTTGTGGCTGCTGTTGTGTACTTTTATTTTGAAGCAGTAAAACGCACGCAGCTGTGTGCAATGAGCGTTTAATTGCATTATACGGACATTTTTGCCGATCCAATAGGGACAGAATATCATTAGAAACTTATATTTTTTAAACGTTAAGATAAAGAAATACCGAGGTGAAAAGAAAAACGACAGTTTCCTTCAGAATCAAATTTGCATATTTAGATTACAAAATTAAGAAGAATCGGCTTAGTACTAGTATGGTTTAAATCAGATTTTTGTATTCGAATGGAATTTAGATAGAAACACTGAAGCGTCGGCTCAGCCAGGTTCAAGATTTTAGGAGCAAGGGTAGACCATCGGTTTCTCAACGATAGGAGAGATAGGGAACGCCCGAAAATTACGAACACAAATTTCAATGCATAGCTGAAATCGTTTTTTTCTTTTCAGTTATGGAATTTGATTTTTGGGTGAAAGATAATAAAACTTT
>JPKZ01002099.1:140995-179730 GCA_000803305.1 Toxocara canis | reverse complement strand
ACCTCCACCCCCCCCCCCCCCCCCCCCCCCCCAAATGGAAATCGGAGGACAGAGATCATGAATTATAATCGGGTGTCATCAATCTGTGGTCGCAAGTCACCAGAAATGAAATTCTGAAACTCGTGAAAGTGTCGATATGCGAAAATAAGCAAAGAAAAACGAAAACCAGTAACAGCACCTTCTCCGTCACAACCCTCCAGGAAATGCAAAATATGAACATTTTATCATTTTCTAGCGCAAGAACAACATTTTTTTAAAATGAATGTCCCAGAGTATGCGCATCTTTTTCTGCACATTTGACGACCTTCGAAAGTAGACAAAAGAAGCACAAACGCAACGAACCAAGAAAGCCAATTTGAACGTAAACCCTGTCTTTGGCCTAGGTTTACAGATCATATCAATAATCGTCATAATGAAATAGAAGTTCACACCTTTCTGCGGCAGCATAACGTCTTGCCACTGCAGGTTGATTTTGGTTGCTGATACCCTAGCGAATTCAAGTTTTGATGGCACGGGCAGAAAACGACGCAAGTTATCGCTAAATTCTGTCCGAAGCGACTGAACCTTTTCCGTTGATGACTGAAAGCGTTTGTCAAGCATACAGAAGGTCGACGTTTATCTAGGCCTTTTGTAGCTAAACATTTTGCTCTGTAATTCGCTTTAATTTTTAAATCAGTCTTGATCATCCTTTTTCGATAAACAGTAACGCGGTACTACAAATTATATAGATTCTAACGCCTTTAAAATCGCAAAATATGCAAAATAAAATCGTTCAAATACATTATCCTAAGCAAATTATTTGTCCACTGTTCCTGCGAACGTTCTATGTTTTGTCCCTCAAAAACAGACAAATCCTTTGCAACTCCACTGCAACAGCAGCTACCCCTCAGTCAATAATCAAAAACAATATGGTCAGCCTGTTGATCGGTTAGTCGGTAGGACGGTGAGTCTGCTAATTAAAAGGTGACCAGTCGGCCGACCGATTGACCGATGTCATCGGCCATATAATTAAAATCATCGGTATTAATGCTATCAGTTTCATTCCACTGGTCAAAATACATAAATAAAAACGGATACATTTAAAAAATGGACCGATACATAAAAATAACCAGGACACAATCGTTGACTTCATGCAACCATTTCAACTGCTGTTCGAGGATCAAAGAAAGCTGTTCGAATTGTGATCCGAGGGCCAGCAAGCGTTCATCCACCTGCCTCTGATGCGTCTCATAACGCTTTAGGCGTGCTTCGAGCAGAGGCACGCGCCATACGCGTCGCACTTGCAATGATCGCCACCATGCCTTCAATACACCTACTAAATGTTCGTCCCACTTTCCCTTTTTTCTCCTCTACCTCCCCGACCCACTCTCCCCTCTCACCAGTTTATTGATCACAATCTCTGAATAGGCAATCACAACCTCTACGAGCCTCACAATATGTACAGCTCTTGTGCAGCACATACAAGCTGCTCGATGCAAAGCCACTCGTCTGTATTAGCTAGACATGCACTGCTTTTTTTTCCAGAAGTGAGAAACGAAGAAGAAACGGGAGAGGTGAAACCCATTAAAATTTCTAAATAACAGAGTGTCACAGAACGCAACGCACTTAAAAAGAATGGGTCCCGTTTTATTCACCAGTTATAGTATATCAATTCAACATTCTCGCTAAGCTTCACTTAAGTTCACAAAAATCTTTAAATACAGGATCAAATGCGTGAGGCAAACAATATGCCCAACATCCGATGTTCCTAAGTTAGACGTGAATCATGGACAAAACCGAAGCGCTGGTTTCCGTAGGAATTTCTCCTCATTTCTACGTAAAAATTTAGCCAAAAACAGACGTGTGATGTTAGCAGAAAACTGCGTAGGCTGGGAGCAACATCACCGTTTCCGGCCATACGAAATACTGGCTTTTTTTCTGCTGAGCGTCCGCTTCCTCCAGTAGCCCAGCACAAATGTACTTAAATCAAACTAATCCGCACAATAAAAAACTGGACCGCATCGATGAATCAACAATACGCTTTACGCAAAATTTTTCGGTCGCTCCTATTTCGGATTTCGTAATTTAGCAATTTTTTAAGGACCCGAATTCCGGCACCGCCCTGACGATTCCGATTGTTTCGGTCTCCACCATGACGTGTGCTCCCGCACTTGCTGCTGCTGCTTCCGTGTCACGTTTAATTCTTGAAATTTGCTGGTTATACTCTCATCGTTTTGCTAAACATCGATAAACTTAATTTATTTATACTTAATTAAACAAGCTAATCACCTCATCCCATCCCTGTCATTTACAAAAGTTTCTGCATACCGCGATAAATACGCCCGAGGAATTGCTGAGAGAAAGAACTCTGTCACTGCTTGATCTACCTCGTTTTCCTCTCACTTCTCAAATTTCTGCTTTGCTGAACTGATTAAAGGTCCTTGTTACTACTTACAGCTCAGCACGATGTACCCGGGAACTCACCTGTATACGAATAGCAGCGTGAATTTGTGATTTCGAATAAAGACGAGACGTTAAAGCCTTGACCTTGGGAGTACGATTCCCAGTCGAGCTAGAAGCCGTAATCCTATTACGAGCGAATCTGGGTCCTGAGCTTCGAGGAGTTTCCGATAATTTCGTTGTCTTCTAAATTAGAAACCGAGGTCACCCACTCGCAAACAAAATGCACCAAAAATGATCAATTCGAGAAACATTAACTCAAACAACTGATAATAGGACAATACGGACTGCTACAAATAACTGAGAAAGCTTCTCGTTAGAAATCATAAAAATCTATGGTCGGTTGGGAAAAAAACTTCAAAGCAGATCTTCAAAGTATGCAGAAAACAGAAAAAGAACATTGTGTAAAAGTTCCGTTCAACAAAAATGAACTTTTAAAAATCCTCACCGAGCCCTCAAAACTCACCATCAACTCCACAAATCAGCGTACTGAAATTAAATCATGATCGAGGGAAATCTGAAATATTAAAAAAACGCCCGCAAACTGTCGACGCTCAAAGAGCAAACAGCTGCAGCCATACCCTGCTTAGCGCTTTCGTTGTAGCGTTCCCCCCACGATCAGGTCGGTCCAACGATCGCCCTCCACTCTTCGTAGAGCTACTAAAATGTCTGAACATAAAAAACAAAGAAACAAATTTAAAAAAAAAAACCTCGTGGAACAACGAAGAAAAATTTTTTCCTTAAGTAAAAGGCAACTCAGCCTTTCAAGGGAAGAGGTAGTACAACAAGTTTTTCGCAAACTGCAATTACGGATAGGAATACGGTGTCCGGAATTTGTTACTTGTTGAATTGCGCAACACAGCGCCACAAAAAATGCTTAATGCTACGTGACATCAAAATCTTTATTCAGCTAATTTCAGTGATCGTTAAAATCATCCCGCGTGTATGTGTACCACTGAGATTAATATATAGCACTTAACTTAAGTCAAATTGCTATTAGGGAAATTAAAGATGGCTCAGCGCCAAACTTGCCATTACCTCCCTACTTCACAATACAACAGAAAGAAAGTATGCGTCCCTTAGTTGCATTCGTACCGTATTTGTCGTATTTGTTTCTAGTTTACAAAGAGTGCAGACGAGAATTCGATCGAACGCCAGAACCTGGATGAGCTCAATGATTTAATTCAATGAATCAACGCTTTCTTCGCATCGCCCTCGCGTGGACGATATGCTTCGCTTAACATCTTTCGCCTAGTTACAGTTGATAAATAACGCGCAGCACATATCTGTACAAGAATAACACTGACTGCATCAAACTAAATCAGTGTTATTAAACGACCAAATATGATACCAACCCGCAATTACGACACGACGTCGGTTCCGAACCCATCGTGGAACGCGAACAGCCTCTGCCCAACAACCTTTGATTCGGTTTTACAGCAACGCGTTTTACCATCGAGACTCGTCGAGGCGAACATGTTTTATTTACAGTTGTTTGCTTTACAATTCTATAATGTGGAACCGTTCAAAAGGACATAACAAGGGTCAATCCATGCAGGCTAGTCCTCTGCACTGGGTAAAACTACTTAAGTTTTTTAGCAAGTGCTAGCAACACGCCGTTTTTGGAAATTTCCCTCCCACAAAACGAAATGCACCCCAAATTCCTCAACCTCATGCATTCGTTTTTTGTGTAAGACATTCATTAAAAATCGATTTAATGGGGGTTAACTAGCAGCAAAATTGCGCATTTTCCATTTCCCTTACTGACATAAGTTCTTGCGATAATTCGTGTGTTTCTTATGAAATTCGACTATGTTTTGCGTACACTCAATCCCAACTGGTGGCAGTGGGAGAGTGTATTCACTCCCATCGACCAATCGCCCTTCCCCCCAATTGGGCACAGTGTTTGCAGTGATCAAAAATTGGTTTCATTACAATTTTCACGCCACGCTCTTAAGAAAACTCTAAGCATCAGTGCATGGCGATAAGAAATTTCTATTTAATCCAATGAACTCGTCAAACTAACAGAAAACATTCAATCCAATGAACTCGTCAAACTAATAGAGAACATTACATAAACATGGATACTAACTTACTGTGCAATTGAAATTGACTCAGAGAGTGATTCTTGATGTGACAGCACGAATGTAGAAGACGACGTCACAGAACATGCTGAGGGTGGAGGACTACCCGATCTAAAAATTTCCACAAGGTGTGAGCTATTTATAGGAATGCTTCGCTAAGCCGATAAGGCGTGTTTCCTCAACAAAACAACAAACTCAAATTCGCTCCAACTGTCTAAATAAACCTTTACTAGTGAAAAAAAAAAACGATGAAAGAAAGAAAACTGGGAAGGGTTGAGAAATACTGCCGCAAGCGAAAAAATCAAACTTCAGAATGCCAGGCAAAAATTTCCCCATTTAAAGATGGGGGAGAGGAAGAGAAATAGAGAGCGAAGATGAGGCCACGAATGCAAAGAAATGCACAAAAAAAATCTACCTAGACGGCGGAGTGTGCGGGACGTGAATGTCTTCTCGAGAATGTGAGCCATTTTTCAACAAATCTTCCCTGGTAACTTCCTCTTTCCTAGGCTGCAGGTGAGAATGTGGACTGTATGCAGGGCCAGGTATTTCTGGGCTCGGCGTAATCAGTGGCTGCCTTCGCGAAGACAGTGACGACTCGTCCCCATCCGTTGTCGCTGACATATACTCTCTCCGCTTTTTCATAACCTTCAATTGAGTTGCATAAATTAATCTGCAGCAAAAAAATCACCCTACATCAGATGAACGAAACCGACAATTATCCAGTGAGACTTAAGGAAAATCTGGACTGACTTCAGGGTTGAAAAGATAATATATATAACAAGGTGATAAGAAATAGCAAGTGTATAATTATAACTAAGAAATACTAGTCACAGAAGTGTCGCGATTTTGTATGCGGAAAAAACTCCAGCGTATTACTTCATTTTCCCGAACTTTACTGGTAATCTAAAATTGCTGATGGCTTTTGTACTAAGCTTTTCAGTTGACATGGCTGCAGACTACAAATCTCTCTGACCATCAGAACGAGTCATACGCAAAAAGAATATCGATATAAGTTATGACAGTCTTAACAATCTTTAATTTACATATTCCACTCAACTTTCAGGAATATTATAAAAGCTGAAACTTTAAGTGTCATGGTTAGAAGTTAATGACGACTGCAATACCTTATAAATAATAAAAATCATAATATATATTTTTAAAACTCTCTCGTTCCGTTCTGCGTACCTAATGACGGCATGAAACGCCGCAACAACTAACAAACAGGATTCGCTATAGCGCAATTTGTGTTTCTCAACAATTATACCACACATTTTTGGCAAATCTATAAAGTAGGCATAAGATAGAACTCCCGGCCGCTTCACCAGTGTTTTCTCACAAAAATTGTAACTTAAAAAAACGTGCAAGTAAACTTCGAATTTTTCTGATTTCATTAAGAGTTCGTTTGTTCACCTTCATTTCATCAGTCCTCCACCTTCAAAGCAAAAATACTATACTGGGGAGATGTGTACCTTTAGAAGACGATCGTCAAAAGAAGACAACGATGAAAGATCGTTAAGATCGACGTCAATAGGGCACTCCTTTGCCAGCAATGCACACAATTCGGCATGCGTTTGTGCTCGTCTCGTCTTGTTTATCGTGCATAGCAATTCACCTTCAATCGACTTTTCGAAACGCGATACACAGTTGAGTAAAAAAAAAGAACAAAAAAAAATTAGGAGAACGAATTTGGTTTCATTGATATGAAACCAAATTCGTAAAAAGTGGAGCTATTTTTCAAAAAACCCGACTCGACGAAAATCTGCAAACGAAAATCGCAATTTTCTATTCAAAAAGAGCAGAAAATCAGCTCATTTTACATCATCCAGTGAAAATGTTAATTTTCTTCAAAAAATAAATGAAAAATTAAGGAGCACATAAAAGCTGTCAATTCGGCAATCCCATGCTCATTTTTGGTATCCTCGATTTGTACGAACAAAAAATGCAATGTTTGTTTCATACTTCAACCAATTAATGCCCTCTGCAACGCCCTCAACATCTACCACTTTATAAAAAACATAAATTAGACGCCAGCGACATGACTTCATTTACGGATAGTCCAAAGCGAAAAAAACATTAAGTCTATAGGCTCAAATTTCTTTGGAAGTGATCACTTTTAGGAAAGCAGCAAAGAAAATCCTTGTTCAATTCAACCTGGATGGGCAGTTGGCAGAAACAATGAGGATAGGGGACAAAAGGAGGAAAGGACGGAGCACTCCGGCGGCATAAGAGTTCGAGGGTAGAGGCCGTCTTAACGTAGTTCAATTAGAATATGTACAATGAAAACACCTTATTATCCGTAATAGAATTATATTCCGACTTTGTTTAGGCAAATAAAAACCAAATTTTACAAATGTTTCTTAACAATTTAACCCCCGGAAATAACTGAACTCACAGCTGCACTGCGAGAACGCGCTCAACCAGGAAAGATGCTTCAAATTTTGAAAACTGCAATGCACTTTTCTTTTCTCATTCCGTTCTCGCTTTCCCCACCCTCACCCCAAACCCTTCACCTAAAATTTGACGCCTTCTCATCTCAGCAAGAAGCGAGGGTGCTTCTATTTCAGTATAACCTAAGATTTATTCAAATTGCTCGTTAGGGGGATCAACCGCACTGTGATGGCATGTGGATGATGGCAAAAAACCTGCTAATTTCTGCTAAAACAAAGCGTCAGAGAACAAAAAAAAAAACTAAGCCCTTCTCATCAAATCAAATGAATAAATAAGCAACAAATAAAGATGTAAAAGCGATGAAGTCAGGAACCTTTGATAATCTCCGGTTCTTGCAGCGCAAAACCGTCCACAACACGAAGTGATTCGAAACAACAGCTGTACAAATACGGGCGATACGTAAACGTACGCGAATCGGAACGAACGCATGGGTTCTCTGACCACGTAAGAGAATCAAGCGAGTGGAAACACGACAGGTGTTCTGCCTTCAAATTTTTCTGTTACGTTACGAAAATCATGGAACTGCACAATAAAAAAAAACAACAAGGAAATTAAGCGACTGGCAGATCACGTCCAATGATTCACATATGACTGAAGATGGAATTCGAATTCCATACGGTACTGTCATAAAGATAAAGTGTGACGCTGACATGGGACGTGTAGATGCCTAGCGGGGATATCAGCGAAATAAAATTTTATATCACTGATGAGAAAAAAAAAGCCCCTATAACCTGAAATGAGAAACAATCCTAACTAAACCAAAACGAATCAATAACACGCCAGGTCAACCTGGATAGGCAAGAAAAAAAAGTTGGCCAAGTTTCATCTTGAATATTTCTTCCTAAAAATTCACATATATTTCACAAGATCTCATAAGATGTTTAAAAAAGAAAACTCCTAAACTTTCACGTCCCTATTTAAGAACAACGGTTTCGATGGGCACAACAGTGAGCTGAAATCGGGTATCTGGTGCCAAATTCGTGACATAATACCCCATACAAACACCTCTTGATGTCTCCGCATCAAGAAAAATCGAAACGGAAAACTGATTTTCAATCATGCAACACAAATGTTTGACATCAAATGGCTCGATAGGGTTTTCGAAAACTATAATTCTGCTGTACTCTTTTAAATTAGTCCAGTTGGAAAAAGAACATTTTCTAATTCAAATCCCAATAATCATAGCACTTCATCTCCCCAGTGGAAGATATTATTTCGAGGGGTAGTGAACTCGAGGAAGCGCCTGTATGATGGTGTCTCCAAATCAGAATAGAGGGAGAAGGATCCGATTCAACCAAGAATCACTGCTTCTATAAAATGCCGTATCCATGACAGAAACGCAAGAAATTAGACAGTGAAGATGTAGTTATCATAATGTGGCTACATCCCGTCTGTTTACTCTCAAAGATCAGAAGGAGATCGGTAACCTGTCTTAGATCCGTAATTGAGTTGTTGCCAATATCGAGACTCTTGATACCGGGTGGAATTTGTCGTGAGACATCCTCCAACGATGCTATTCTGTTACTGTTCAAATTCAACACCTCGAGAGCGCTCACTCTAACCAGTCTCGGCAAAGATTCTAATCGATTTGCAGACAAATCCAAATGCGTCAAATGAATTAAACGATCCAGAAGTGGGAGATCCTGCAAAACAGTGAATGCGTGATAGCAAAATCTGTGCTTTTCATGGAACCCAACAATTATTATCACTAATGTGCTTGTGGGAATATAGCCCAAAGTCAAATTCTCTCTAAAGCTATCATTCTCCATCTAAATTTTCTAAAACAATAAGTATTTATATTATCAGTCGAGCTGAAGGCGATGAACAATGAATTCCAATAAGGCAGTTTTCATTATGAGTTGTAAACATGCGTATTACTTTCATTTATTTTAAGCAATAAATTTTGAAAACATGGAACAATAACAACTTCAAAGTAATTCAGCATCGCATCTAAAAAGGCTGGCTTCATAGCTGAGGTTCAATAAAGAATACCGTCAAAACGAGCAGAAAGCAATTGAAAAACGAACCATGATACGATTATGAGACGTGTTCAGTGTGACAAGGGCAGTAAGCAAGGCAAGGTGCTCGGCGTTGATGATAACGTTGTTGCTAACGTCGAGAGTCTGCAGAATGTTACGCAATGGGAGGAAACTCGAAAACCGCTCTAGGCAGTTATGACCGGCTTGCACCTACAAAACACGCTGAAATTATCAAAAATCATACGAAACAGAAAATTTGGAATGCGCATACCTTACGTGTAAGAAGTTGGCACGCTTTAAAAAATACAATGCAAATAAAAAAGAAGCGATAAAGTTGCGCGCGTACCTCACATTTCCAATTCGCTATGACGGTAACTAACGCGATGTGCGCATCGTAATTCTGCTGGTTGCATTCGCGATGACTAACAACCACTCTGCACATCTCACGCTTCCTCCCGCAAAAAGAACTCTTAACAAATTTAAACCATATATTTCAGCGCGACAAAGACCAATCTAATCTCTTCGGAAGAACAGGGGAAGGAATTTTATTTTGCATTTGCTGTTGGTTTTCGATACGGTTTGGTAAATAAATTTCCGAGTTCAACGTCACTTTATGCCCACCCAATCTCTGAGTATAAACAATTCCTGCGCATTATTGCACTCGTCGCCTATGTGGAAACGCCAGTGAACGTTCGAAGCGCACTGTCCTCATGTATAGGCTGTACATTTTCTGTTTCCCATCCACTTCTAGCTCATTTTGATCGAGCTAGCTCACGTACACCCTAAATCCCCAACAGCTTTCAACCACAGCTGATGCCTGCATACTCTAAAACATACGCGTTTACTGCTTTCAATACCCTCACAACTTTAAAACCTTGTTGAGGTTCTTTTTTTGGTGCAGGAAATTGGTATTTTACGTATCAGTCCGGAGGCAAAGCATGCAATTTTCCAACTTTCTCTTTTCGCTCATTTTCTACATTTTTCTTCCTTTTCTTTTTCTTTCCCAGTATCCTACATGCTGTTTGTGAAGCACGCACATCTGCTCACTTGCCCTTTGATCGATTTCATCTTTATGCTTTTTTAAATTACAACATTGTAAATGCCACGGGAAAACACAACCTTTAGACGAGTTATTGCTCGCATAAAACGATCTGATACTTATATGTTACAGTCGAAACCCTTTTGGCACGCATTTACGCTGTCGCGGAAATGATATACATACTGTTAAAATTAAGCTGAATCTTGCGCACACCTGGCATACCATCTGACCGTACCGGGACGAAGTCGATAAAAAACGATTGCAAATGAAGGCTATTTTTCAACGCTGTCCTTCTAGCATCTACAAAACAAATACGAAACGCAATAAATTTGAAAAAAGAACAGGACGATATATTTAAAGAAAAACAAACCTCGATACAACGTGAGAAAAGGTTGAGGCCATTGATGAATTTGAAATTATTATGTGAAATGTCGAGAAATTTAACTTCGCAATAAGCCTCCTTGTAACGAAGTGAAAGTCTCCCATAGCCTTTTCTTGATAAGTCCAATTTGCCTTTGTTAACATCCGGTGTTTCACCTTCATTGCTTCTTACTGGCGTCCTGAAGTACGTGATCAAGGCACCACTGTAAGACATTGCGCTTTGGAGTTGTCTTTGGCCATGCAACTTTGTATCTTACCCAAGAGGGTTAGTCCTGACCAAAGCTGCTTTTTGATACCGTACAAAATAAAATTGCAGACCGATGATATCGCATGTTAAAAACAGTAAGCAAACATATAAGAAATTGGAGCTCGCGCAAGCAGCTGGCTGCTTTCCAACAAAGTTTTAGCCCACTGTATTGGGAAGTTACTTTTTAGTTGTAAACCTAAACGCTGTTGTTGAATTACGCTGGATGACGAGTAAGGGGACTAAGCATAGAGAAGGGGGGTCGGCAAAACGCGAGATGGAAGAAGAATAAACCGCCTCGAAAATGCAACTAGGACAGAGTAGGTAAAACCGCTGATGAATAACTTTTATTCGTATAGACCTGCTTGACAGTCACAGTATGAAGCACTGACGATTACAAAGTGAGATCACTCATTTGCTGATTAATGATTAATAACTCGGTAATGTAACATAGCGTTTCACGCGCTCATAACACTAAGCTGCTTCCGTGAATCTCAACCTTAGATTCATTTTATAACTCGTTTCTTTTTTGGGTCACGGGAATTGCGTTATCGATCTTCCATCGATGTTGCCTCAGCGGTTAGTGTTTTGGTGCTCAAAAATCGCATAAAGCACTTCGATCTCAAAGAAATCAATGAATTTGTGTTCAGTTGAGATCCGCTTCTGACCATCGTTTTAACACGTTTTATTCCATCATATTTGTTTGTTTTTATGTTTTGATCACTCTGTTTTCCTCGGCGGAATAAACACTTCAGCGAATCACGGATAACTGGACCATCTTCGCAGAGCTTTAGCTAATTGTTTTTGATAGAATAAACGGATCGTTACTTCCCGACTTTCTAACTTGGCCGTCACCTCGAATTCTAAGTATGTCGAAAAAATAGCCCTCCCCCTCGATAAAGCCATTTGAGCAAAAATACCATAGAATACTATGAACTCTTATAGCAAAATCGCTACTCAGTATGGGATAAAAAAACAGCCTCCCACAAAGTGAAAAGCCGCAAACTTTACAGCATCTCAGACGCTGTTCGAGCTCATGTTGTAGAACACTAACTTCAGAAGCATGACAGAAAATTATAACAGCAGCGAGTTAGAACTCTTTCCGGCTGATTGTTGACTTCCGCATAATGCACTCAAACGCAGCTTCCATAAGGCAACAACTACAAACAGACCTGGATGGCGACGCGGACTTATTAGTGTCGACCTCAAGAAGACCAGTCATTCCCATCTTACGGTCGTTCGGCAGCTCGCAGTAACCCTTTTGCAGATAACCGTTGGCGCACTCCTTGATATCCTGAACAGTATTATCAAAAGAACCGTAAAACAATATACGTGTTCATTTATGCCATGTAAAACGTCTGTCAAAGGATGCAGCCTTGATACGTCCGCCAGGGAAATTCTACATATCCTGCTTACTGAAGGCTAAAAAACGCGACGCAACCTAGTGACGTTTGGGGATTTTCGAAACGCCATCACTGCTAAAGTATGGAGCCTTCTTAAACGGCAGCGGAGATCTGCCCTCGCGCAGCAGGCGTCCTAGGCTGGTCGAATAACCCTTTACAAGGGCGGTTCCATTCGAAGGTATGAACGAAGCATGGTTTCACGACAGAAATATTTTTTGGTTTGTTTGCAGTGTTAGAAGCTAAGAAAGACGAACGAGTTGCCTGACGGCAACTAGTACAAGAGCCCATCTATGAATAAAAGTAAGAGACAAAAGCTTCAAAATCTGACAGGTTGCAAAATTGTCACCATGCGATATCTCACAAGCAGCGCCGGCCAAAGATGAAGACGTCATGTGCGTTGAAACCGAGGACTGTAGAAACGCCAGTACCCATTTAAGACTGATAAAACCCCGGCAGGAACAAGGAATGCACGGAAGACGAGGAATGGAAGGCGGAGGGGGTGAGGGAGATCATCAACGCCTTTGCGCCGGTATGCCCAACCTTAGTATGGAAACATTGCTCCACTGTGTGGAATCATTAGGAGAGCATTACACTTTCGTTCGTGCAGCCCCCACCAAACCTGTACCATCTGTGAATGGTCCGTGCCACGCGCAACGTCCACAGACCAAATATGCTCCCTGCACAGCGTTCATGAGCCGCCTGTGCAGCTAACAATGCCGCGGCACTAACAACGGCTAACGGTGCTCCTGACGCCATTTAGATCCACTATTTTGGGAAATGCAATTTTACCAAAAATCAGCTTTAGGGGTTAGTCGGCAAGAACATGAATATAGAGAGTTGCCTTACCGCTATATCCATTTCTGGGGCCCCTGAATCTCAAGAGCCACCCATATAGCCCCATGGGGGCAACACTCGCAAAGGAGGAGTTACTCGACACGCTGAACGCGATAATCGATTTGATTTTTCAAAGAACTGAACACTGCGGTAGAAGATGACGGAGCTAACTTAGCTGAAACAATGATGGACTGACTTGAAGATGGTCGTTAAATATAATCGAGTAATGTGGGATAAACGTTGAACATGTGACCGACATTGAGGTTAGGGATTCCAGAGGCGTAGCGAACAATAAAGTCGATAGTCGTTTTTTGGCATGTCGAATAACCCACCTATTCAAGCACGCCCCATAAATGTTACAGTTTCACCACAACTCTATGCGCCAAAAATTGGCGAACAAAACAACACCTCTTTGTTCTCGATAATATATCATGAATAACAAACAAGTCGATTAAAACGAAAAGAAAGAATGCTCATCGACAACACACCCCTCTAATGCACAACCTCACACCAATTTTGTGAAATGTGCAGGCGTTCATAGATTCAACTCGGGCGGGAAATTACCGTAAGAATAAGGGAACGCGAACGAACGAATAAGAACTATGCAGCTAAGCAATTGAGTATGTATTTGCGAACCGATAGTACCTTCGGCTCATTGATGAGAAACATGGGTGACCTGGTTTATCGCAGTATGTAAGCTCATCGGTAACGAACTTGAGAAGGAGGCGGATGGCAGGAGGTTGGGGAAGGGGGAGGGGGGCGAGGACAAGGAGATAGAAGATGACGTGGATGTGATTTTTGCATTTTCTTGGGTCACAGACTTCGATTACCTAAATACGATTAAAATATTGCAGTATGTGCAACTGTACATTCATAATTCAAGTCCACTTACCGCTTGCACTGATCCTTTCATGAGAATCCACTCTCCCATTCGTTTTGAGAACCGTCAATAGCGACATATGTCGTAATTGCAAATTTTCGAGAGTTTTCAAGAACGTCTATGCAAAGGTTAATGAACTGATATGATATCTATTCAAGATTTTATACGCTATTTGCGGTCTTATCGTTTGGGTCGTACTCGACGGATAGGCGTTAACACTATCAAATAACGAATATTCATTTCAGCTGAATGCAATTCAACTCCGTACACCACTATCGCTGACGTTTAGCATACACCTTCGATGAACAACGAATCGATTTGCGTTCTTGCAAACGTAACACAATGCATCACTACAGTAAAATGTGTAAATAGACCAGGTGAATTGTGAATAGATGAATTGTGAATAGATGAATCAGGTGAATAGAGGAATTGTGCATTAGAGAAATGCTCATAGACATATCTGCTCGATCAACAGAAGCCGTTAGTGAATTAGTACAACGTTAACGACATTTTTTGTTATATTCCCATTGCGCATAAAACTTCTAGCCCATTACTCAAGTTGTTTCTCAAAGCATTTATTTTTTTTGAAAAAAAATCATTTACGATAATGTTGAGAAGTTTCTAAGGGATTGAGCAGGCAGAGAAATTTCAATTATCCGGGTATAAAATTTTCTTTAAAGTTGCCCGAATTGCAATAAATGTTGAAAATGGATCGACCCACGCATCACTTCCTTTACCTTTTCGTTTCCCACTCTTTCAATGTTCCAGTCTTCTGAGGTCACCTCGAATCATTTTGAATATTTGCGTGAGGATGACTGTAAAGTGTCTGAAGGGACCGAAAATAGTTGTCGATGTCGTATTGTAGAACCATTGTATATATTTAAATGAGTGGTTCATTGATTAATACGTTTGATTCTTGCAGTGTTCACCTCTGTTCACCTCTGTATTGTCTCATAAGGGTAATCTTACCTATCTGATCTCGAACATATTCGATCTGGTTCAAAAAAAGAAGTTCACTTTCAGGATGACCTAAACAGTATAAGTTATTGAGATAAATTCTATGCAGTTTGATTTGTCACCAGCAAAATGAAACAGTGACAAATTTGTTAAATAGTAACTTTCATATTTTCATCGTTTACAAGCACGGCAACATCTCTTTTGTCGGGATCGTTCAGAATATCCATTCTGCCTTTGCAGAATAATGATTAAGTGATTTACCAATCATATTTAGATTGTAACATAATGATGATACATTACCGCAGAGCAGACCTTTAAAATTGCTCTATGAAGAGAGTCTGATTAAGAGCAAGCTGACATTTGATTAGCTGATTGAAAGCGAGCTGATCAGCCGATTAGGAGCGAGCTCATGGCATACAAAAGTATACAGCCAGAATTTAGCATAGGTTTACGAGCGCACCTATGGGTCCATGTATTTTGGAGTTGGGAGATTTTTTTTTGCAGCTAATGAACATATCCGAGGAAACGGGCCAAGGCTGGATTTGAAAGGAATCTGAGCATAACTTAGGGGGAACAAAATCTTGCTATCATTATTTCGAATGACCTCGTCGGCGAATTGCTAACTGCACATTATTCTAAACAACTGGAATTGACCTGATGACTCACGATCACTGTACGTCTACAAGACAGATGAAGAAATGACGTCAGTGGACGTTGTTTTTCATGGCCAAGCGCTATACCTTGTTGTAACCCGTTGATGAGGGATTTGTGTATGTTTTCTTGGTTTTTTTTGTCCCTTCTCCTGTTTTTCATTTCTTTTATTCGTTTTCTTACGAAGTCTTGAATATTTTGTCTGCCAGATGTAAAAAAAAGACTACAAAAATATCCGTTAAGGCCGCATTGGTGCACTGTAATTTTTTCACTCATTTCCTAACGGCATTCAAATATATGTCAAAATTTTCGTAGTTTATTTTGCCGATTAAAGATACTTTTAAATTCGCAATGGTTAAGTGTTGAATGCATCACGATTGCTAACACTCGCCTAATGTTCTAACGATGCTAGCATATCATCGATCAAATACTCGCAAACATCAGAAGTGTGGCACAAATTTTTGCATCATCATGTCTATTCAATTGCAAAAAAAAAAATACCTTGGCTGCAGCAGTAACTTGCACTTTTATTTTAGGACCTAGGGTCTATCGGCGTTTTCAATTCTCATAAAACTATCGATGAGGTTTTCCACTTCATTTCCACTTCACCACTTTTCCACTCACTTTTCCACTTCCACGTCATCTTCAGAAATCTTAGTTTGGCATTTGATAGGGACGAGATTGTCTGTATTTGATTCAAGTGTATGAAGTTGCATAAAAAGATGCGCAATTAAAATCGTGACAATAGGTTATCGCTTGGCAGTGGCCGACTTTCGTCTCGAGTTCTTCGAACTGCTTCTTGTTCTGTCCACGTCCATCGGCCTGTTCATCATTTCTTCGAGGTCCTCCACCGTCCTTCCTTAAATCATTGACATTGAACGTTTTCATTCTCTCATCACTATAGTTGTGTACGTTCTATTGGAAAACGTTCTTAAACAAAACTGCTCATTTGTAAAAACCGAATTTCGAATTTGAAAAATTTCGAAAATTTGAACAAGTCACGATGAGCGATGCCGCATTCTTTCCGGCTTTTTTTTGCTTTTTTTAAGGCTTTTTCACCGCTTGGAATGGCTCGAATCAAGGTCGCTTGCATACTGTGAAAGGATTTACCTCTAACTGCTAACAATATGGCCCGCTAACTTCTCAACTACTTGCACAACAATTGAGGTGCTGCAAGATTGCTTATTTCATTCATCGGGCGGAATCACTGGAGGGAATAGCGAGATTGAGGTCGAGTGTGGACGGTATGGAATTTCAGTGGACTTTCAGTGTTCTAGAATTAAGCAACTTCCATAACAGCGTAAAAGTATGTAATATATGCATGAGCGGAATGGTTACGGTGATGAATACCGAATGCACACTCCCTCCTAATCACAGCAATAATATAGGTAACTAATGCTGGAGAAATATCTTGAGTGCTTGTCTCCAAGATTGTTTTTTGTTTGTTTTATTGGTTTGATTACTCTTAAAAGTGTTCATTAAGGGTACTCTCGGATGCTTCGATTTCAGCGCTGAATTAACGACGTTTATTAAAGAAGAGACTAGCCTCCTTTGGTGTCAAGCCATTTAGGTGGTGCTTCATTTACTTTTATTGGATCCAATTCGAAAAATTCTTCTGCGTGCTCGTATTCTGGCAGTCTGGTACGGCGTTTTATCTGCAACGCAGACAAAAAGATGCATCCTTAATTAAGGGAGAGGGGGAGGGGATGGGGAAAGGGACATGGGGAGGGTTTACTGAAGGGAACGACAACTTCTGACTAATTTGTACTTAAATGATGCCGAAAGGTTTTATCATCAGCCGTATGTAATCTACATAAAGCGTGACGTCATCCACACGCTAAATGAGGAGCTTTGTTTTGCATAAAAAGTGTAAACTTGTTGAATTACTTTACTAAACACAAAATGAGTCGAGGTCACATAATGTTGAACAAGAATCAACTCGGTAATATTCAATTACACTTTTGTCAAATCTGATAACTTTGATACGGTATCAGAAGTGTAAATGTGGACATCGATCAGCACAAAGCGACAGTGCCTTCCTCCTTTTTTTCTTGCCTTCAGATGCCTCGATGCACCACAGTGTACCACACTTCCATGTGCTTAAAACAATTTTTCACTTTTGCGAATACTCATTCTTTCCATCGAAATGAATGATTGATCAAGGAAACAGTGACATATGAAAGCGAAACGTATGTCATTGAATCTTCTCGACGGTACATGTATAAGGATGGATGCCGACATCTGCGTTGTCGTTAATGCTTCCCCATTGACTCATATATTGCCTCTGTTCATGTATAATTTTTAAGCGCCTTAGAGATTGAAAGCATTGACTGCTATGAAATGATGCTCGAGCGAACAGTAAACGCTTTTTTTTACCACAGTTAAAACCTGAGAATTGTCTCTTGCAACGTTCTAACATTTAGAACAGCTGCCTAATTTAGCTATAACACAACAGCACAGTTGTTCGGCACTCTTACCTGTAAGAAGAGCACTGTGACTTCTTCATCTTTAACTTTGACATGTGTAGCACACTTGTCATTCCACCGGCCTTCTAATTCATAACGTTTTCACTGCCAAAATTATTTTAGTGCACAAAGAGAACAAAGAGTTTGTAATACAATGAAGATTTTAAATTTAAAGAATAAAAAAAGAAGCAAACGATATTAACCAAATCTTGAACTTGTGCATCGGTTTCCCAGTCGAATTTATCATTGTATTTGATGTCCAAGCGTTTCATAAGACGGAGGAAGCATTTGTGAATCATCGAATAGTTCGGTCGATTGTAACAGTTCAGAGCGCGTAAATGTGGCAAAATCGGATGCATCTCAGCTCAAAGAATACAACTTCTTTTTTCGTTCTTTTCGGTCACAATAAACGCACAATGAAAATATCGTCTCACAACGGTTCAGATTATTTTTTTAAGCGATTATTTTTCCATCCATAAAAATTCTTTCACTAGTAAAATTAAACAACGGAGACAATTGCAACAAACAATGCGAACACTAAACAAAAAAATCAATAACGAACCGCTATTCTTATTTATTCAACGTTTCTCTTTAAGAAAACATAGAATAGCACACATATGTGAAAAGATGAAAGCGAATTCAGTAGTCGCGCTGAAAATTAAGTGCCTAGATTTTTGAATTCTCGCTGTTCTACATTCAATTTTACAGACGCATATTAGAACTTGAGGCTACTGTTGCTCATTGTACATATATATGGTATTTCTAGTTCGGATCGATTTACTGCAGTTTTAACTAACATTGATAAAACCATACCGGGAAAATTTTTGAGCAGGTCTTCATCACTGATATTCATTTTGGTCAGTTCAAGGCGCTTCTTATCTTTTTCCCTTTGCCATGGCAGTCCACAGTGTAATTCGATGAGCATATAAACCAGCGACCAGATGTCATCTTTACGACCCTTCAACGATCCATCCCCAGTGGAACAAATATGGAGATGCTCATTTTGTTGATAAACAATATCATGAAGGATATACTAACCAGCATATCTTGCGAATGCCGTTAATAATACCGGTGCGGATGTTTCAGCCATGACTCAGTTTTTCAAAAACAGAAACTTCCCAACGAGGAACGGTAAACTTTGGAAGATATATTTGCCCTAAAACGATACAGGAAGGGCACTTCCAGATATATGCGTTTTTCTTCATGGTACGATACTGAACGGCATTTTCCTACCAGACCATAATCCACCTCCATCGATCGTATTTTTCGAGTTGTTTCTATCATTGTTTAACAATACTGTTTTCATGAACCTGTTCCTTCTTATCGTGCACGGTCGGTGAACAATAGCGCATAGTGCCTCTGAACTCGGCTGATCCACGTGCTCGCCGTGCCGCCCAGACACCTTTTCGCCTCTCGAAAGCAAAATTCCTCAATTTGATTGCTTTCAGTACAAATCATTTAAAATTCGACGGAAAGTGAACGATTTCATTAATACTAGCTTTGAATGCTGAATGAAACTATTTTTGGTTATCCATAAACGGTTAAGGGAACTTAAGTAGTGTCAGTTGCAAAATAGCGTTGAAATGATGGTAGACTAGGCTTGAAAACAATTTACGTTAATTTCATCTTGGTTGTACTTTAATTTTAGGATAGGATCCTGAAGGATCCCTAAAGGTTTTTCCAACGTGAAAGAGGAAGGTCGTATTATTTTCTTAACTCCGAACAGGCGACGTTTGGGGGTTTGCTGCAACAGACACTAGCTAAGGGCCCGTTACCTCAACGAGATTCTATATATGCAAAGAATATAGATTTTTGATGCTATGGAGTATTTTTAAGCTACAGATTTCGAATATCTCATCATTTGCTTGAAGAATGAAGATTTCTCTTGAGAGAAATCAAATTTTCATGCAAACTGGAAAGGAAGGTAATAAATTTGAGGACCAAACGGAAGAGAATTTGGATATTTTTTAAGCCGAAAAGTAAACTTTGTTTCAGTGACACTTCGGCCAACGGCAAATTCACTGATGTACTGATTGTATACAATACAGAAATATTTCAGAGTGACTGCGCTTTATCCCGCCCATCATGTAGTACCTTATAGAATTTCAACTAGTTCATTCGACTTTAAGCCAACGGGTGGAGACGGCCTACCAGTTGTGTGATATCCGATTGATTAAGATTAATTTGCTGGACGGTGATAAAATAGTGGGCATAATGTTAACAATGATCATATTGAATGAGAGAGAATACACTGGCAATATATTAGATATAAAACACCAATGGTAGCGAATTAGGCAAGAATCCCTTGCATACCTAGCGAGGCCAAAGTCAAGGATGTGGACACATCTTGCTCGATCCGGATCGTGTTCAGTGCCCATTACGAAATTAGCTGGTTTAATGTCGCGATGTACGAAACCGACGTCGTGCAAAAGTTTAATACTATAAAGACATTGAATTCCGATACGCGACCATGTCGAGATACTCATTCGTTCGTCTGGACAATTCAGCTGCAATTAAAAACATATTAATCGTTAATTTATGAATGTTACGTTCTAGTACTTGAAATTATCTTTATGCAAGCAATTCGCTATTTGAGGCCAACATCGAGACGATACTTCGACTTCGAAAATTCGCTCCCTAAAAGCCGAATAAAAACGGATGAACTTACTAAAAGAACACTTAGATTTGTCTCTAACGATAGCGACCGAATAGAAAATTTGGCGAAAATTTCACTCCTTTTGAAGTAGTAATAATGCAACAACAGTAATTGTTGTGCCATTTTTTTTTTGCCACTTTCGCTTATCAATAAGTCAATAAATCAATAAGTCAATAAATCAATAAGTCAATAAATCAATAAGCTTGCTTTCGCTTATCGCATTTAACAAAAGATTTTTCCGATAGCATCTAAATATTCGTTAATATCATATGTAACGTTCAGGAAACGCTATCGTTGGGAACTGTTGCTATAGTGTGGTTCTGTTTCAAACAGGGTCATACACCATTCAAGCAACGTGCTAGCTTACTGTACGTTTGCTGTCCTCGTTACTTCAGCTCAAAGTCAAACATATTAACTTCGCAAACGTTAATTTTTGAATTTGCTAACCTTAAGCGTTCTAAGATTCTCACCGAGCAACGTTACAATCATATAGCAAAATCGTCGATGCTTTGCCGCATGATACACTTTCATTACATGCGGCTTATCTCCACCCTTATTTAAAAACTGCAGTATCATGATCTGCAAATGATAGTTCAATGAAATAACCATTATCGACACCAATTTCGTCTGATCGTTATACGCTGAATCGTTTTATTGTTCAACCAATCTGAGCCAGCAAGGTCAACTTAACATTGCTTAGCTGGTAGTTTTGGCGGTAGTTAGTTTTCTGAAGTATTTAGAATTCTTTCTGGGGATTTTTTTCTCACAAAAATTTGTGACTCATGAGAAATTCCACTGCTGATTCATTAAAGTTATAAAATAAAGCGACTATCACCTAAGAAAGGAGGGGTGGATGAGGGAAGCTATGTCTAGAGAGGGTTTATTTTAAGGAAAGTGACATATCGAAAGAGGGATTTTTTTGAAAAAAGATCACCGTATAATGTGCAATGCTTGACAAGGCTCTTATAACACTGGTCCTTACGTAAGCCTGGCATAATGCTTGCAAAAAAGGGAATAACGGTCGTTTCTTCAATGTCCAATTTTTTTCGGAATGCTGATCAGTGAGTGATTTCTGGAGCTCGGCGATTCAGCAGTGACGAGTCTGATGGAAGCAGCATTGCGGTTTTGGATAACTCAGTGAACATTGTTAATTCTTGAAAAGTTCATTTAAAAATGACTTCAAACATTTTGTTCGATCAATGTCACCTCAAGTTTAATTGCCGATCCACCTTCGATGTCATTTGGTTCGGCTTTTAGTGCTGCGAATTCGCCTTTTTTGTAAATGTTCTCAACACGATAGACCTGTCCGAATCCACCTTCATCCAGTTTGCTCGTTATTCGCCATTTACCAAATCTCAACACCATTACTTTATTGTGAGGTCGAAAATTCTTTTCAATTTCTTAAAATCCGTTTTCGTTTCATTGAAATTTCATCGTTTCCTTTTCGATGCGATCAGAAAAGGATTAGAGAATTGCAAATAACTCAATAAAATTTCTACGAATCGCCATAACAGCTATCGAATGGATAAATGAATGAGGTGCATTTCGCAAAGTGCTGGATGATTTACTCATAAAACACCATAAAATAAAGAACACGGCTCTTTTGTAAATGTTTTAAGCCGAAACCAACTATCTCTCACCGTCTACCGATTTTGAAGTCGCAGTTCCTTGCTGGATCGGTTTCTAATGTCGCTTCGGTAATCATTCTGATAATTTCTTAATCAACTGAAACAGTAAATTACTTAAAACAATTTAGCAGTTCTTCCGTATTTATTAGTGGGGAGTTCAAAACTTTGCATCGTTTCTATCTGAGATGTCCTTTGTTGAGCACTGAAAATTTTTGCAAAATCTGACTTATGAACGGGCGGCATCTTTGGACCATTTTTGCGCTTTCGCGTCCTTTCGAATTTCGTCACTCCGATTTCGAATACGAAACTCTAATAGAATAGAATAAAAAAAATCACTGTTATGGTTAACGTATGATATCGTTTTTCAAAAGAAAACGAAGAACAATTTTTCATAAATATTTGCGATCGCGCAGCACATCCATGTGCTTTTCCAAAATTTTCAACTTCAGCGGATGATTCAGAAGCACTTTTATCTTGACGTAGGATTAAGACGTTTATCATGGTCCTTAGAAATGAGATATGAAAGCAAACGATCAAACCCCGTCAACCAGTGATGGCGTTGATCATAAAATGTTTTCTTTTCGGATTGCATGAAAAATTATCATCTACGTATGTGCCATTCGCCGATTGCAGAGATATGCATACGTTTTTGTTTTCGGAACGTTAAACGAGTGATGTGATTGTGAATTTTAGAATAGCGTAGAGAGGAGAAAATTGATTTTCGTGAAACTTTTTCTGCATAAAGAAGGACGATCAATGGCATAGACACATTTTACGTTGCACAGACGTCACTCATACAAAATAAACAAAAAAATAAATAAATAAAATTTGACATTTTCGGACCCGCTACTATCTAACGAATAAATGACGAGTACTACAAGCCAATAAGTTACAAACTAATGCAAAACAATAGATATCTTTTACTGTCTTTCAACGTTGAGCCTCACAGTAGCATCACAACTTAACATATTTGATGAACTCTCGATGTTGACCTTTACGTTTAACATTATTATTTGAAAAGTCCCACCTCGACTTGAACAATGGCCCAAATTACTGCAAAAAAAAAAAACCCATGAGAACTTACGATTTTTTTTCTCACGACTTGATCTTCGATACGACACAAAATGAAATAGGATGACCGACGACCGTTCGTTGACACAACAAGCTAAACAATACGGATGGATTTCTCATTTGCTGCCTTCTTGCATTAAAGTCGATCATGCAAAAGCAGAAGGTATATTGGTTGTCAAAAATTATTTGTTAAATGCTAACTACCGATTAGGCAATCATAAGGGTATGTATGATTAGTCAGCCCAAAAAAAAAGAATCGATGTTATTTGTGAAAGTTGACTGAGTTTCTTGATAGAAATTTCTCGGCCAGAAAACTACACAACGTAGAACACATTGTACTCATCTTTGCCTCTCACAATTTTCAACGGTCACACCTTCACACCTAAAATGTTATGACCCCTTTACCGAAATAGGTGACGTTGAACCTTTCAATATTTCATCAAACTTCAACTATAAACAATTTGTTTAGAGCCAGCTGCTTCCATTTGCAAAATTGTTCTTTTTTTGCGGAGGAACGAATTTAGCTGAGGATGCAATCGCAGAAGTTTTTAAAATCTCATTAGTTGGTGTACCTTGTGCAACTGCTGTAACTTTTGAGACATGGAAATACGAATGAGGCAATCTGCATCGTTGCATACTTTAACTGCTGCTCGAGCGGAACAGCAATTTTTATCAAGTCCGCGTTTTGACAATAAGTCACTTCTTAGTAGCAGCTGTTTCAGTTTTTCTTCTTTACTGAAAAAAAAAATTAACACACAGAACAACATAAACAATCTTTATTAAGAATTTTAAAATGAAAACATTCCCTCCAAGTGATGATAACAGAGACAGCGCACAACGAACGTTGACTAAATGAAGGCGTCATGTGTGAAGGTAGCAATTACGGGTTTGCCGCAAAAAGTTGTTACGAAATAAAACGAACTGTTTACATTCGGCGATTTTGCAAATTGAATTTTGCAACGATTGAAACGTTATGAATTTAAAACGATCGGATGTTATAATTTGCACATTGTGATTTTGCATTAAAATATATTATTCGATTTGAATGTATCGATATTTTGACTGGATAGATGCATGAACGTCGACGACAAATTAGATAAGGCAAACGTGCAAGGGGCTAGCTCAATGGAAGCGCTGTGTAAGCATCGACGAGAGCAATACATGTTAAATATAAAGGCAAACGGACACTGTCTTCCAATCAAATCCCGACAATTTTCATCCCGGAATAATGAAGTCCACATAGTGCGTCGGTTTGGAATTTCGGTGACAACTTCATTAATTGCCCATTTAATTATCAATTCGTTTTATTTCATTGCGTTATGCTTCTAAGATTGTTTTGTATGAATAAATATATCAAATTTAAAGATCTGTTCAGCTAAAAAACTCGCATTTTTATTATTCATTACGCTAATGCCCTTTCTTTATCGCCTATTTTCTTTCTCAGTTGTTTTCTACTTAATGGCAACTAATTGCATATGTTCCAATTTATTTTTTTGGTTCCCTCAAAATTGGTGTTTAGCTTACAGAACAAAAGAAGCAGCCATACAGTCACCATTAAGAAGATGCAGTGAGGGACTAGAAGTCGGTGCGGCGCGTTCGTGCAGCAATCCAGTCACCATTACACGTACATTTCGATGCAAAAATCAAAAATCACAACATAAATTTCATAACACTTCACAGTTCTAAACTCACAACATCACAATTATAACAACGCAAAATATAATTATTTATTTTCACAAAAACGTTTGCGACAATGATCAGTGAAACAACAACCGGGGCCTTCATCGTTGTTTCCTCTTAGAATGCTTGTTGAATGTCTAATTAGCAGGAAGTGGAAATCTGAGTTAATTAAACGTTGTTATACAGCTCATAAATTAGATGTTTCAACGTGGCAAATATGCACGGTATTCTATCGAACGAAGCCCAAAAGCTCGTAATTTCATAGAAAATGAAATGAAGGGTTTGTTGAAAGGATGGTGAGACTACTCTTCCATTTTCGGCCGAGTGGGGGTTATCTTGAAGCACAAATTGCGCAGTTGTTTTTGAAAAGGTTATTTAGAATGACGTTTCCGCCATTCACAGAAAGAGGACTTGCAGAAGAACGATATTGGATGCTGCGGTTACGTTCACAGGACAAGGGGGGGGGGGGGGGGGGGGGAGAGGAGCCTGTTTTCTCCGAATACTGTCCTTCAGCTAGTGTTCAGTTCTGTTAAAATTAACCAAAAAAGAGCGCAACAACTTCAATCTCCACGAATTCGGTCGTCGAAGTACCCCCCTCCCCCACCCCGGGCTAATTTCACTTCTCCCACCAATACCAATTGTATCGCACTAAATACTGCTCGGAATATTTGAACGGCGTTGCCATACAATTCAAGATACAACAACAAAAGTTGAGCTTTACAAGCAAAGAACTACATGCATTAGTGTAGTAAACAATGTACGATAGAAATTTTGCATGATGTCAACGGACCGATCTTATGCAAATTGCGGATCACTGAAAGTTGGAAAGAAAACTTCAGAAGAGAAAATACAAAAAGTTTTCAGATAAATACAGAACGTTTCCAGGTAAACAGAAATTTTTCGGGTATTTTCAGGTGGTTTTTCGAAAATATGCAAAATTACCGTACATATTTGTTGGAAAGGAAGTACTCTTGGAAGCGTTGTCGGAAAAAGAAAATGCCTTATTAGTTTTCACAGTTCCAAATTTCCAAATATTTTCCATTCGTATAAGATAAGGAACAAAAAAGAAAATAATCAACCATATGCAACTGAACAATCAAATTTATAAAGTTGCATTTCTTCAAAATATTCACGGCATGATGTGATGAACGCTTGGTGGTTAATCACCACGTTAATTACCTTTCGATAATTACCACGTTACGTTACGATGATTGGCTGTGATGCGGTAACTACTCAATTTTGTACTCTACATTCTGCACATTATATCATGCACACAGACAGCAATGCATTTTCTTCGACAATGCTACAAATTCATTCATCACTATTATTGTATATGAAGAGCTTTAAATAAAGGCGAAAAACGCATTCGAGCAAATAAACAAATTGAATGAGCACATGAAAAGGATGCACCAAATTTGCTTCCCGAGCAGACTATCCAACGAGAATACAAACAAACGATATCGCATAAGGTCAGCGACACAACGACAGCAATTTCTACTTACTACGGCGCGTTCGATTTTGAATAAATTTAAAAAAAAAAAATCATCACCGACGTTTCGTCGCGATAAGCTCATTGTACCGTATTATCATTCATCTATAAAAATGCCATGACACATGCCCCTCCCCCCTCCCTCCTCATTGAATTAAGAAAAAAAATCATCCATAGCAATTGTGTCACTGATGCTTGAAATCCAAACGAATATTAATATCGCGGATAAACAAAACCGTTATGAGCACACTAATTGCACATATCGAAATGTCTCACAGCGGAAATAATCATCGGCACAGACTTTGAATTTGCACTTTCATTCAATAAATTTCAACAGTCATTTCGTTGGCCAGCTATATATGTAACGGTAATCTGAATACGAGAAGCAACCAGCAAGCGAATTATAGGAGAAACAGATCACTGAGGTCCTCATAAAATTAAATATTTCGAAAACAGCGGTCATGGTGAAAAAAAAAAAACTAGAAAATTTTTATTCACAACAAGATTTATCGTTGTGCTACTAATTTGCACTCCTTGGTATTAAAGAGGAATTCACAAAAACACTGCCATTATATTTTAAACAGTTCGTGAAACAATGATTTGGAGAATGAGATCAAACCATATGCTCTGTACAAAACTATCAAGCTTTTCATCATTTCGTCATGTTATCCCTTCCCCTCTCACCCCAGAAGATCATCTCTCAAATCTCTCTTTTGTCTCCTTTTATATTACCAAAAACATTAACGAAATATAAACATACTGAACAGGTCATAAAAGCGTGCTTAAATCAAACAAATACTATTTCAAAATATAACACTGAGTAAAATTATGGAAAATAGTTATTTGGTGATAGTTCGTTTGACAATAATCTCAACAGGGTTGTTCGCGCTTTTTAACAAATCGACAATCGCACCAGGTGTATAGCTGTTGACAAGTTGCCCGTTCACTTGCCAAATTTTATCACCAACGTGCAATGTTCCGTCTAGATCGGCAGCACTACCTGAACCGATCATTCGTATGAATATTCCTGAAATCGCTTTCGTCATTTTACAGCAAATATCCAAATTAAGAAAAGAAGAATTCAATGAAAGACTAAACGTAGGTCACCGTGCCAACAAACAAGCGGCGTGATATCTTCATCCCTACATTTGCTTAATAACTCTGAGCAACAATCGCATCGAATCAGGTTCCATTTGAAAAGAACATTCTAAGACAAAATCAATCCTAGATTCCGCATGGGCGAGAAACTCCCCTGCACTCTGGTCAGAGGTTCGAGGTGGCAAAAACAAACAAGAATATAAATCTTAAAATCTGCGATCAGCTCTCGGCTAAAACGCTGCCTCTGTTGCAACATTCACGTGTGTCGTTCAAAGAAAAAAGAAGCGAATTTCAGCCGAACGAAAATTCATGCGATCAGATGCTAATTATTACAAAATGCAATCGGATGGCAACTTGCTGATTCAGAGTTGTAAAAGCTGCACCCACTTCATACGCATATTTTCCAAAAATGAAAAGCACAACTGGTTGGTGGGAAAATTTCGATAATATACCACCCACGTTATATTTTCAATCATCATTTTCAACGACTTTTCTAAAACTAATTTACGCTTTTAGGATCGTCAAAACCGTGCCACACGGTGAGCGAAAGAAACCATTCATAAATCCTAAAGACCATTTCTTTAAAAACAAATCGAAATGGACAGAGCTAATAAGCGGACATTCAAGAAAAAACTAACCATCATAACCGGTCTTCTTAGCTAAACTCAGACCCAGTGATCCCGTGGGTGATTTCTCCAGTATGACGGTGATCGTCTCCTCATCATTTTCGCTCGTACAACGCGCACTGACGTCAACGGAACGTTGTAGGCCAAGTACGACCGAGCTGCCTCCCTTCCTCAGCAATTCGACTACTTGCTGATGCGTCAAATTATCCAAACGTTCACCATTTACCTTAGAAATTCATTGTAATAACTAATTAATCTTAAACAGCTGCCAAAACTGATATTGTAAAAAAAAACGGCTTTCAATGAAAGCATTACTCGGGAACAATGAATGGGATCTCCTCGATAGCAGCAGCAAAAGCGGAGGGGGGAGGATGCGAAGAGGAAAAACATTGCTTATCAATTACTTATCGCAAAGGCAACGAACTTCAAAGTTTTCCCCCACCATGAGGGGGAGATCAAAAAAAGTAGCGGAAAATTTTAAAGTTCGTTCGGGTAATCGCTGCTGTGTAAAGATGTTTCTGATGCATTTACGCGTTCTCCAGCTAGAGATACGAAGAGTATCACACCGTTGCGGGGGGGGGGGAGAGGAGCCTGTTTTCTCCGAATACTGTCCTTCAGCTAGTGTTCAGTTCTGTTAAAATTAACCAAAAAAGAGCGCAACAACTTCAATCTCCACGAATTCGGTCGTCGAAGTACCCCCCTCCCCCACCCCGGGCTAATTTCACTTCTCCCACCAATACCAATTGTATCGCACTAAATACTGCTCGGAATATTTGAACGGCGTTGCCATACAATTCAAGATACAACAACAAAAGTTGAGCTTTACAAGCAAAGAACTACATGCATTAGTGTAGTAAACAATGTACGATAGAAATTTTGCATGATGTCAACGGACCGATCTTATGCAAATTGCGGATCACTGAAAGTTGGAAAGAAAACTTCAGAAGAGAAAATACAAAAAGTTTTCGGATAAATACAGAACGTTTCCAGGTAAACAGAAATTTTTCGGGTATTTTCAGGTGGTTTTTCGAAAATATGCAAAATTACCGTACATATTTGTTGGAAAGGAAGTACTCTTGGAAGCGTTGTCGGAAAAAGAAAATGCCTTATTAGTTTTCACAGTTCCAAATTTCCAAATATTTTCCATTCGTATAAGATAAGGAACAAAAAAGAAAATAATCAACCATATGCAACTGAACAATCAAATTTATAAAGTTGCATTTCTTCAAAATATTCACGGCATGATGTGATGAACGCTTGGTGGTTAATCACCACGTTAATTACCTTTCGATAATTACCACGTTACGTTACGATGATTGGCTGTGATGCGGTAACTACTCAATTTTGTACTCTACATTCTGCACATTATATCATGCACACAGACAGCAATGCATTTTCTTCGACAATGCTACAAATTCATTCATCACTATTATTGTATATGAAGAGCTTTAAATAAAGGCGAAAAACGCATTCGAGCAAATAAACAAATTGAATGAGCACATGAAAAGGATGCACCAAATTTGCTTCCCGAGCAGACTATCCAACGAGAATACAAACAAACGATATCGCATAAGGTCAGCGACACAACGACAGCAATTTCTACTTACTACGGCGCGTTCGATTTTGAATAAATTTAAAAAAAAAAAATCATCACCGACGTTTCGTCGCGATAAGCTCATTGTACCGTATTATCATTCATCTATAAAAATGCCATGACACATGCCCCTCCCCCCTCCCTCCTCATTGAATTAAGAAAAAAAATCATCCATAGCAATTGTGTCACTGATGCTTGAAATCCAAACGAATATTAATATCGCGGATAAACAAAACCGTTATGAGCACACTAATTGCACATATCGAAATGTCTCACAGCGGAAATAATCATCGGCACAGACTTTGAATTTGCACTTTCATTCAATAAATTTCAACAGTCATTTCGTTGGCCAGCTATATATGTAACGGTAATCTGAATACGAGAAGCAACCAGCAAGCGAATTATAGGAGAAACAGATCACTGAGGTCCTCATAAAATTAAATATTTCGAAAACAGCGGTCATGGTGAAAAAAAAAAAACTAGAAAATTTTTATTCACAACAAGATTTATCGTTGTGCTACTAATTTGCACTCCTTGGTATTAAAGAGGAATTCACAAAAACACTGCCATTATATTTTAAACAGTTCGTGAAACAATGATTTGGAGAATGAGATCAAACCATATGCTCTGTACAAAACTATCAAGCTTTTCATCATTTCGTCATGTTATCCCTTCCCCTCTCACCCCAGAAGATCATCTCTCAAATCTCTCTTTTGTCTCCTTTTATATTACCAAAAACATTAACGAAATATAAACATACTGAACAGGTCATAAAAGCGTGCTTAAATCAAACAAATACTATTTCAAAATATAACACTGAGTAAAATTATGGAAAATAGTTATTTGGTGATAGTTCGTTTGACAATAATCTCAACAGGGTTGTTCGCGCTTTTTAACAAATCGACAATCGCACCAGGTGTATAGCTGTTGACAAGTTGCCCGTTCACTTGCCAAATTTTATCACCAACGTGCAATGTTCCGTCTAGATCGGCAGCACTACCTGAACCGATCATTCGTATGAATATTCCTGAAATCGCTTTCGTCATTTTACAGCAAATATCCAAATTAAGAAAAGAAGAATTCAATGAAAGACTAAACGTAGGTCACCGTGCCAACAAACAAGCGGCGTGATATCTTCATCCCTACATTTGCTTAATAACTCTGAGCAACAATCGCATCGAATCAGGTTCCATTTGAAAAGAACATTCTAAGACAAAATCAATCCTAGATTCCGCATGGGCGAGAAACTCCCCTGCACTCTGGTCAGAGGTTCGAGGTGGCAAAAACAAACAAGAATATAAATCTTAAAATCTGCGATCAGCTCTCGGCTAAAACGCTGCCTCTGTTGCAACATTCACGTGTGTCGTTCAAAGAAAAAAGAAGCGAATTTCAGCCGAACGAAAATTCATGCGATCAGATGCTAATTATTACAAAATGCAATCGGATGGCAACTTGCTGATTCAGAGTTGTAAAAGCTGCACCCACTTCATACGCATATTTTCCAAAAATGAAAAGCACAACTGGTTGGTGGGAAAATTTCGATAATATACCACCCACGTTATATTTTCAATCATCATTTTCAACGACTTTTCTAAAACTAATTTACGCTTTTAGGATCGTCAAAACCGTGCCACACGGTGAGCGAAAGAAACCATTCATAAATCCTAAAGACCATTTCTTTAAAAACAAATCGAAATGGACAGAGCTAATAAGCGGACATTCAAGAAAAAACTAACCATCATAACCGGTCTTCTTAGCTAAACTCAGACCCAGTGATCCCGTGGGTGATTTCTCCAGTATGACGGTGATCGTCTCCTCATCATTTTCGCTCGTACAACGCGCACTGACGTCAACGGAACGTTGTAGGCCAAGTACGACCGAGCTGCCTCCCTTCCTCAGCAATTCGACTACTTGCTGATGCGTCAAATTATCCAAACGTTCACCATTTACCTTAGAAATTCATTGTAATAACTAATTAATCTTAAACAGCTGCCAAAACTGATATTGTAAAAAAAAAACGGCTTTCAATGAAAGCATTACTCGGGAACAATGAATGGGATCTCCTCGATAGCAGCAGCAAAAGCGGAGGGGGGAGGATGCGAAGAGGAAAAACATTGCTTATCAATTACTTATCGCAAAGGCAACGAACTTCAAAGTTTTCCCCCACCATGAGGGGGAGATCAAAAAAAGTAGCGGAAAATTTTAAAGTTCGTTCGGGTAATCGCTGCTGTGTAAAGATGTTTCTGATGCATTTACGCGTTCTCCAGCTAGAGATACGAAGAGTATCACACCGTTTATGCGGCGATTCAAATTAAGTTATCAACAACTGTCAAGACATGAAAATAGGAGTTTGCCGATCCGGTGAAACATCTACTTTCGGAATGCCCGAGTACCTGCAACTTCCAAGCGCCGCTACTCAAGTTACAACTATTTGAAATAGGCATCCCGGAAACGCTCTCTACGGATACAATTATGTCATGAATGAAAAGAAAAAAGTGTTCAAGGGTTATGCAGTCTACTAGCTGTCCGAATAACTGCGATCGCTTAATCCCCTCTACCAGAAGCTGAAAACCAATCATTCTCTTACTTCAACAAAAAACAAAAACCAATGTAAAACACGTTTTCGTCGAAGCTTTTCTAGGAGGAAAACAAAGACCGGGAGCTGATAATTGTCTTCAGTGTAAGTCATTCCTAAACTATTTTCAGCGGCCCTTCTCTTTCCGCGTCCAAAAAGCGAAAGAACTTACCGAAACAAGCCGATCGCCGGCGTGTATATCTGGGTTAGATCTGGCTGGTTCAGCTGTGACCTGCTTTATGTAGACTGCCCCACCGCTCGACGCTATCTGCACTCCTAGACTACCGCTCTGGTTACGATCTAATCGCACTGCCACAATATCAGACGGCCTCTCATCCGGCAAATCCTCCAGATCATCAGTCCAGTCTAGGTTTGTTCTTCTGCAAATTTTCGAACTAAAGGACATTTCCAGGTAACCACTCCTACAAATCTAATTCGGAGTATGGAGAAGAACAGGGTTTTTGGCCTGTTCTTGGGCCTGACCCTAAGCACCTCTCTAAAAGCGATATTCAAAAAGTCATCATCCTTCGAGTTCCGTTCCCACTCGACAGAGAAAGCAAACAAGAAGTGTTCAATTAACCATAGTCATAAAAGGTGCTCACCTAGTGACGAGAGCGTTTTCAGTATTTTGCTAGCATATTTCGCACAACGTGCCAAAAGAACATTGTTCTTATACTGAGCGATCAGCACCGCTTTTATGCAGCTTTACGCAATTACAAACGCAATTTCCGGTTGCACAATATAAAGTGTTCTCTATGAATGACAGCATTTCCAGTAGAACGAATTTTCGGTTGCATAATAATGACAACAATATGAATGATAATGACAATGATAATAATGACAACAATAAATATGAATGACAACAATTTCCGGTTGCATAATAAATGACAGCATTCCAGCATCAAAACCAGTAGAACGAAATCACAGGGCGGCTGCTTATCGTATGGCACAAATTTCCTTCAGCCACGCCATATTGTTTGTTTGAGTGCATGGAGAGATGGAGGGAGGCAGAAATAGAAAGGAACGAATGACAAATCAGTCGTTCATCGATAAGCTTAAAAAGTAACGAGCCTCGAATTTCCATTGACCCATGCATCCGCGGAGGATGTTTGAAACGCAGCAACGGTTCCGTTCGAGTTAGACCATTCGTTATGCGTGCGATACGCCATCCCGTACTGGGCAGCTGTAGTCTGAGATTCACCATTCCCATTTCCATTGGCGTTTTCCTCATCGTCAACACCATCGAATGTGTACATCGAGCTAACCGGTAGCTTGAAATCACCTCGTTCTTCCTTCTGATCAGAAAGCGGCGATTTCAACCTAAAAAAACCTACTCACCGATTGATTTATTCATATTACGATTATCTAGCTTCCCACAGTTCAAATACTGCCAATAATTACGTAATGAGAACAAAACAAATCGATAAAAAGTATGGAATGGTCTTATCCTCAATGTGTTTCAACGAGGATCTACTGCACTAAATATTCAACTATACCGACCGGAGATGTTCCCTTCTAAATTGCATTTAAAAATCCAACTTAATTAAACCCATCGCCAATCGATCAGCAAAATTGTGTAAATCAATTTGCGAGTCATTTCCTACTAGCTATATTCTCTTCGCAGCAGTAATAGTAAAAGCAGACAGACAGAAAATAGAACAAAATCATTGTCACGTAGTAATAACCTGGATTCGTTTCGAATATTAGCAATCAAATCTTCACTATTAAGTTCAGGTAACGCATCGCCAACCGCACCAAAATCACTCACTGCTCTTTGACGCTTCTTTACCATATGAGCTTTCCTTGGCGGTGGCGGTGTCCGCGACCGTGTTGTAGCCGCTGCAAAAAAACGACATAGAATGATAACTGAAAAATTATTGAAAAACGATTAAACAATCGATTCTTCCGCTCGCCTTGGACGTTAGAAATTAAAAGAAACGAAATGAACAGGAACGGAAAGCGAATTTAAAAAAAGATCGACGATACTGCGAATTAAAAAACAAAACGACACGGATGTGCTAGTGAAGATATACACAAATAGTGAAAAAATAACATTTTAGCCGACGCCAGAGTATAGCGCGAAAACTCTACTGCTCGTGGCGTCACGCAGTTTTTGGACAGCCCTTTGGTCATTGAAAAGAAACGGAGACATCTCTGCTTTCAAAGGTGCAATGATCTGTGTCTTTTTATCTTTAACAGCAAATGGTATTTCTAAATAAACTACATGTATATATATATGCATGCAGATATATGTATATATATGTACATATGTATATATACACATACATATACACATATATATGAGCGGACGAGAGTGCATACGTCAGAAAAACGCTATTCAACTTGAACGAAACAACGGCAATTCTGATTGAGGTTTCATTCCACCGACGGCTGAAATGAAATAATTGAACCAATTCAAACAAAACAGAAGCGATGGAAGGCTGAATATGCAACTCATCGCGAAATGGAAGTAAACATCCAAGGCAAAAAAATTGTAGAAGTATTTATATGAAGCAAACGAACGGGCTGCAACATTCTTGACAGCAGCATCCAACATTCGAACACCATTCTCCTCCTTCTTCCTTGTGGCTGTGAGTGCAGTTGTAACCGCATCCAACCTTCAACGACATTACGCCGCTACAGTTCACGCCCAAAAACTAGTAGTGACATGAGTTATGCTTGAAAAACGGTTCCAATTGCTTCATAAAAATATAAACGGTAAACGTTAAGCAAGTCCATATGATATATGCTATTCCAAAAATTTCTTCCTCGTGTTTACACTCATATTGAAAGGTAGCTTTTCCTCTTTGAGGATTTTTTCAAAAGAAAAAACAAGGTCAGCCAACACTTCCATCCTGCGCCCAAAACATCCAGAAACGCTCAGCCGTAGTTTCGACGAGATTTTATAGATTCCGGCTCATTCTGACTTCCAGATATTCCAAACTCTCAATAGTTTGCTGAAGAAAATCAGGTCCCTTCGCTCGAGAAAGCTATTAGTGATTCATAAGCAATGGAAAACGAAATACCTGAAGATGCTCAGTCGCACCACGTCTCCACTCTGCTTTACAAGATCCACCGTCGCATGTCGATCTTTGCCGATCAGAGATACGTCATTCACACCCATCAAACGATCACCAACAATCACACCCTTAAGCGCACAGGACAATTTCACCAACAATCACACCCTTTAGCGCACAGGACAATTTCTTCTTTACCCAGTTTAGAAGAGAGGCTCCTACGCAGACATGCAGAACTTCTGACTACTCCTTCCTACAGATCGCCATAGAAATGCCGCGAAATTAATTTGAAAAAAAAAGATAAAAAAATCTGGGGCCTCTTATTACCATGCAGAAGCCTGCCCAATCTTTACTGCCAACGTTCTGACGTGTCCTATCATGATCACAATAAACCTCAATTATGGACTGATAAGTGATCTGCGGAAAAATAAGATCAAAATTGGCGTGCTGTCATTATCCGCGCTATGAGTGAATGCAGTGGGCTACGATAAATATTCAATTGCCATAATCAATTTGATAAATAAAAGCGCCGTCATCCATGCCGCGCTCTTCTTTGAAGGAGATGAGGTGAGAGGGGGATGTCTATATATAAACGTTATCAGGTTTAGCAAAAAGCCGTTTGCCGGTTCAAAATCTTCCAGAAGTTTTTTTGAACAAGGTTAACCAGTTGATATATATAGTGAGTTCCGCTATTAAATAGCCAGGCGTTTATTAGAACAAGAGAACTACACGCCCATGCGTCATCGATAGTCGTCCCGTCCATGATATTCTATTAATTCTGAAGTATACGCAAAAGGAAAACCATGTGAAATTCTACGAAACCACAACCACCTGCGCAATCTCCTTCGAGACACTCGTTAAAAACTACCCAACAAATTATTCATCCTCCCGAAAAAACGACTTCTTTTTGCGATTCATCTGTAAATGGAAAATCAAAATTGTAAATGAAAAGGCATGTACATTTAAAAGAGTACATTTTTCTTTCCCGGGCCTCCCTCAGTGACCGATTTGACGTAGACCCCCTTGATGCCGTTCAGGTCTCCATCGACCAATGTCAAACCGAGCCCTATTTTGGGATCCTTTGTGAGTGTTACTTCGAACTTCGATCCTTCACCGCATTCCGAAGATTCCTCTTCTAGACTGCTGTCTCGTAGATGATCACTTGGACTCTCTGTAATATGTCTGTCAGAGTAATGAGGGGATCCCCATAACCTGACTTGAATGATTCAATTCATCTGTAAATGGAAAATCTAACAATTATCCATGAGTTTAAATTTCGATCTTAGTTAGGAACAGAGGTCGGTTCGTAATGATATTCTTTGTGCGCTTTTCTTCACAATATCGATTTTTTCTTCCTCCTTCTCCCTCTCTTCACACTATTTCGAACGGGATGCTCCATTTGTGGCTACCACTTCTAGCTAACCTCCAACCAATGGCAATCGCGGAAGGTACTGTCTGCGCGCATATTTCGATAGGATCAGCGTAGTATATATAATGTGTATAGCAAATGAAACCATAGAGCACTTAAAACAAGTTAAAAATTACAGAAGCCACATTACATAGTACGAAGCTATGACGAAATCGCATCCTATTGCAACGATCAAGCAAGCCTCTCAAGTAAGGTATTATGTTCAGTAAAGCTCTGAAAAGCCATTTGTCAGCAATAGCAAACGGACAGTCCTCTACTCGTTTTCTTTTTTTGCTGCACGCTTCTGTGAAAAAAAAAAGTTATTATGCATATATCTGGCCAACCATGTTTTCATTCTTCCATCAATCAGAAGTCAACTTGAAAGCGTTTGATAGGAGGCATGCGGAATGAACTTAACTCATACCTTAGCTGTCATATGCTTTACCGTCCAAGCTAGAGCGAGATACGCTCCATGAAGGCAATTCGAGCTAAACCCTAACCTTGGATAAACAGTCTGCACTAAACTGCAGTTATCTTTTTGCTTATTCAGATAAGTACATACCAAGTCTTCGACGGCCAAAACAAACCTGTGGTATTTCCGGGTCGTGGATAAGAAATGCATAGTTCATAAGTGTCATCTTCTGCTACCAATGTGAAAATGTCAGCAAAGGTGCTTACCACGTGATTCAACATTGCTAGTGAATTCTGTGGGTCGATTAATGTTGTTCGTTGGGATCGGCTCACTCAGCTGTGTAGAATGTCGTCTGGTTTTCGGAATTTCAGCGAACATCTCGGATGCCTTCCCCAGATCAACCTCATCAACCTCTACTACACTTCGGGAACTCCTTTTCACAGCATTTGTTGCCGACTTCTATAAATTGACTCATACATTTGCATACAAGCTAAAGGAAACGATATGAACACTCCTATCCAATGGAAAGTGTCAGTCACAATTCGAATTTTCTCTTAGCGTATTTTTTAAAATTCCATTCTTATGCTACTTGTATGTGACATATTCGGTATCAGTTTTTTAATTTGTACTATTTACGATCTATTTTGTATTGCTGCCGAATAAACCACTGAACGCGATCACCAGTTTTCCGAAAGATGACCAAAGAAAGCAGAAAATAACAACAAATCGAAACAAATATACCTATACAACGGCAGAATGGTTGTTTAATAGAGGATTTATGCTCTTCGCTACAATACTCTATGCATTTGGCACAAACGGTTGCCATATCTGCCGTGAACGGAAGCTGAAAGTCGACTGTCAAAGGATTTGGATCCTATGGAAATATTGCTAAAGTACAAAGAGACAAATAAATTCAACAACGTAACAAAAATTTGAAGAAAAACGATAAACAATCCAAACATGATGAATACTGGCTCATGAGAAGAAAGCGCTATGGCTAAAAGCTACTATGGTGGAAAAGTCGGGTGGGGAAAAAGGGTGAGAGAAGAATGAGAGGAGAGAAAAAGGAAGCGGAGAAGAACAGCGAGAAAAAACGGCCGGAATTTAGCGATATTTTCATTGTATAACAATTTTCGTTACCCACACGAATTACGATCACAAACTCTTATAAAAGTTCAAAGGAGTTAACGCTGGTGAAACTGAACGATTTCATACTGCTACCTGCAGCGGAGAATTTGCGTGCTGATAACCGACTTCAGCGCCAACGTCGGGCACTTTCATATTGCGAATTGTATTTTCGTTTTGCAACGTTTGATTCCAATGCCGCATTTTTATCATAAAGCGATGCTGCGATGCGGCGAAACGGACAAAATAGGCGCTTCTGAAAAAAAGAGAAAAATAACTTCAATATACAAAAGGGACAGAAAAAAGGAACAGGAAAAAAAATCGCCACGAGAGAGTCAAATTTTCGTTATCCTGGTAATACCACTCATGCATTACGCTGCTGCCATACATCTCCACTACGGCTATAAGCCACGCTACTAAAATCAACAATTTTGGGACCTACTGCAGAGATAAGTAAGCCTATGCAAACAGTTGAAAGAAAGCCTCTTGGCCAAAACGATGAAGCGTACTTCTGCACGCAAAGATCTTGAATCCTCTTCCCCCCCTTCCCCC
>JPKZ01002099.1:110805-126389 GCA_000803305.1 Toxocara canis | reverse complement strand
CCCATCTCTTCCAGTCTTCTAGGCCCTCAGGCGTCTCAAAAAATAGAGCAAACAAAAATTCGCAGGTCTAAAATTGGCCAAGGATTAAGTGTGGTCTTTGAACAAGCAAGCCGCCTTCCGAAATTCACTGTGGAGGATTCAAAGAAACCTTTGCAATAGCATAATGAGCAAACTCCCATCTTAGATCCTTTATAAAATTTTGTTATGCATATCGGTGTTACTCACTTTCATTTTCAAAATGTCAGTAGCATGAAAATTGTTGAGCGGTTGTTCGTCTAGTTCTTCTTCTTTGTATTCGACAATGTCGTCATCATAATCGAACTCATGTCTGCTGCCTGGTTCCGCCCATGAAAGCGGTTTTTTCTTTGGCTCCTTTTCTGGCTCCTTATCCATCGCCTCGACCATCGGTGAGCCCATTAACATTTCGTCCGCATTCATCAGTAATTTCCTCTGTTTTTCTTTTCGAGGCTCATCTCCCACCTGTAATCTCAACTATTATTAATCGATCATGAATATGAAGCAGCGTTCAGTGATATCAAGCAGGGGATGTGATATGGTGTCCTATGTGTCCTATTATATTAACTACAGCTTAGCGATGCATAAATTTCTGATTCAGCGTATATAACGATCCTTTCAAAATGACGCATTAAAATTTCATTATCGTCTTCACGTTAAAGATTTGCAAGCCACATTTTTGAACAGATCGCCGAAGTAGACCGGAGAACAAGGCTGTATGAAACGCATTCAGGAAACAAACTATTTTAATGAGCCTTATGCTATATGCCATGCTTATGAGCCATATCTTAAAGTATATCAAATGTGTATCAATTATAGAACTTGGTTAGAATTCTTGCATTGACAGCCATAGGTTTTTAGGTGCGGCGCCCACCACAATTGATATTGTGTCTGACCTAGGTATCAATTAAACTACCAACGCTTCTAATGTTTCCTACCTTCCCCACAAAGATCCGTCTGTGGTCTCTAACTCTAAGCCCGACTGTCTCGATTGTTCTGCTAGGTGGCCCTTTGGCCGGTTAAGTCTATTAAATTGGCTTTTTGCTTACTGAATATTCTTAGCTCTAAAAAACTGTCTGTGAATTGTTTCAAGATCGTTAAAAATGACTGGTGCCCACAATGGGAAAGACAGTTCAGTTCAGTACATTATCATTAAATTACGAAGTAGAAAATCGCAAATCTATCTCTTGAGCGATTAAAAGAGAAAGCAATAAAAGATTACAGAAGAGGAGTGAGATAACTGAAAAGTCTTGAAAGATCCAATAATCTTTACGCTAAAGCAATCTTCACAGAGATAGTCAAAGACACATTAATACATACGACAAGAAAAAAAACAGCACTAGATACGACTGAGACAACGCACCGGCAAGATACTTGACCACAATTAGTCAGATGGCAATGATGTTACTGCCAAACCCGAGCAATTTAAATATGTCCACTCATCCAAATTTGAAGCAATAATGGTCTCATGGGGTCCCACGGTAGTGCGTGGACTGAAACGTTACATCTCAGAAGCTAGAATCAAACGAATGATAACTAGAGGAAATGAAATAACGTTCAAAATTGCACAACGAATTGATACCAACCACAGCATCATAATGATCGGTAGAAGTACGACACTCGGATTGAGAATGCTCGATGAAATCCGCGTTGAACGGATCACGACCCGATAGAGTAGCCAAATTTTCGGTGTCGATATTCTCAAAAGGATCTTCTTCCACCACTGATGCTTTCAGCCACTTCTTCTCCTCGTCCACCTTAAATGCATTAATTCTTCAATGAAAGTTAGGTAATACACAGCTGAAGGTGCAAAGTGAAAGCAAAAAAGTGAAGGCAATTTGTACCAGATTCCAACAAACTTTTCGAGTACAGCAATACTGATAGCGCGACAGCATCGACGCTGCACACTTGCTTAACCGATACAAACCTTCAAACGATCCTCTACAACACTGCTACTAGGTAATACATGGCGTGCTGGCGAAAGTTGTAGCGTTGCTCATTGAAGACAAAAATTCATAATTCACAGCGCTCTAACTCGTCGTGACAGTCGTTCACAATCGCGCTTTTCTGTGGCGGCCAGAATATGCAGCCTCCGTGTCAGCGCGATGAGGATCCGAAAGTTGTAGCGTTGCTCATTGAAGACAAAAATTCATAATTCACAGCGCTCTAACTCGTCGTGACAGTCGTTCACAATCGCGCTTTTCTGAGGCGGCCAGAATATGCAGCCCTCCGTGTCAGCGCGATGAGGATCTTTTTGTAGAGCACAATTCCGAACTTTTAGCTCCAAAAGATAGTACTCCGGCTAGTCGACCTACTGCACCATTTCTTATTGGTGGTGTTATATAAGCATGCTGTCTACACCCGCAACTGCTCGCATAACATTCTAAAACACTTGCAGTGCGGTAACGTCGAGACAATTATTCCACGCAAAGCACTGCGGGCAGTATCCGACAATGAACGGCGTTCACATGCCGATCGATTTAATACAGCTAAAACTTCAATGCTCTGAACGGTGAAAAAAAATTTAAAGGTGCAGATGAACTAACAAACTAAACATTAAATAACGAACGAACAATTTTCGATGGCTGAAGGATCTAACGATTGGATGCAACAAAAAATTTTGGTCACATTACTGCATTCTGTATGCTACAAACTTCAGTTTGCTAAAAGTGATGAAAAGTGTAGCTGCCGACTGAAATAATATTCCTTCCAATGTTGTCGCGATCCAACCAACAAAAAAAGGTAATAAATGCGCTTTTCGCTTACTACCCTCAAACGGCTTAAAACTTAACCAGCCAAACTTTACGAGCTGAGCTTAATTCAATCGTAAGTCATGGACCCAACTAGTACGAATTTTTAATTCACTCCTCTAAAACACCCATCAACTACTTCCATTTACACTCTTTACAAATCAAGCAGTTCGTGCTCTCAGCTAGACGGTGTTCCAACTTTCCGGACAATTTCAATTGAATGGCCTAAAAACTATCGAGTCGATGTCAGCAATACACAAACCTGTTCGATCACTGGCACCTCATTTTCCTCTTCCGTAATTTTAGTGCTACTAAGAACTGGAGAACCAATTTCGTCGCGAGACCAATGCGTTTCTTTCAATTCACCAATCTCTCCCAAAGCGTCTAGCACATATTCTCCCGATGATGCGTCGAACTGAACAAAATTAATTGAAACGCCATAAGCGATTTCAAATATACTTGATCGATCAGCTAATTTTACTCGTATTTCCATGAGAAAAAAAGTGAAAGACAAGCTAGTACAGTATGGTCAGCTCAACTGCAGCTAATGCCAGTTAGTGAAATTGAATCTGAAAGGTGTACGAGTTCGCAGAAAGAGAAGTGAAAAATTCCACACAATCATAACATGTGTTGATTGAGAATCCGGTCGATGTCAGCATGCAAGCCTTCATGAATAGTCCAATATCCCCGAAGGTCGTGCATAATGAAAAGCAATGGTCGACCCGATAAAAATATTTACGCACAGTGCGAATGCGATCCTGTCGTGACTGTGAGGGTTTGCCTCTTCATCCCGATTACCTCCAATAACTTCTATCCCACAATCCACTCTTGAGAAAACCCTATCGTCTGCTAAAGACACTTCGCGTCATAAGACGGCGCAAGCTATAATGGGCAACCGCACGTGGGAAAACGATGAACAGGTGTCATGCTCATTTTGCTCAATACACGCTCAACTATAACAGCAACAGAAAGTGTATTTCGTCCACTACTTATATAAATTCTATGTTCCCATCAGTTATTTCAAAAAAAAAAATTTCTTGGTAATATTGTTTACAAAGTGTCCCTGGTAGTCAAAATAAATCAAATATAAAATCATTTCTCGCACTTTAATTAATTTACGACAGATAAATTTTCCGAAACGAAACTTCAAACCTACGGGACTTTTTTTTTTGGAATCATCGACGGGAGCTGCGTTCATCCGCACAAACCATGTAATCCTTGTAAACGCAGGTAAAACAACGAATCTTCGGTAACAAATTTTAACAAAAATGAAATCATCTATGCCTGGGCCTGCATTAAATTCAGAGCACGATTAGGAACAAATAATAGGAACGCCTTCTCGTGTTTCACCGCAACGAAACTTATAAAAAGAAAATTTTATATCCTTATGAACGTTCCCCGTGCTAAAATTTTTGCTTAGAATAATGTTAATTCTCAAAATTGACAACCACATTCTTTAATTGGGTTAACGCAAAAAGGCAAACGCGATGGTGTAATTGGGTGGAAGTTAACGTGCAAAATGAACAGTTGCTACCATCGCTGATTACTGCGATGCCGTTTTTTTTCTTTTTGGACTCTTCGAAAATAAATCACTGTCCAGTAAAACAAAAGGAGTGCACCCGTAAAAACTCGCAAATCGGATAGCTAGTCTCCGTTCTTGTCATTATAGAACGATGCCAAATATCAGGATCGATTCCCATAAGCCCAACTCAAAAAAAAACAGTATGGCAAATTTATGACGAGATCCTTAAGCGAAAAGCCTAAAAACGTGAAATCAAGATTCAAGGATATTTAAACGATAATTACCGTACTCGAATGAAACTATCATTCGTCACGAATTTCCATCCTAACTAAAACAACAATCGTTACTCAGTCCTTATTTCTTAAATGACCGAAAAAACCTCTTAAATTTCTCACTCCTCCCCACCTCCCTCCTTCCTTCAATCTGTAGCATTTGGCAGTTAAAACACGAATGCTTAAGAACAAACAAACAAGAGAATAAAGTGTAGCAATTACGTCATGAGTATAAAAGTACAAAAGTTCTACCACCCCCTCCCTCCATCACACATCTGAGACTTTATTAGCATTGCCCAAACACAGTAAGGCGCGCTTACATCTTCAATATCGTCCGCTTCGTCGCCCATCACCAGGACGTACATTTCGGCGAGCAGCGCTTTCGGATTTTGAATGCTCAACTTATTCTTCGCCATCTGAGCCAACCTGGACGTGTATACACGCATTCATTTTTTTTGAAACAGAACCACAGCGACTTCTTCAACTTCGAAAACATCATATGACCTCCCTTCCCTTCCATCATCAACACGTCGACATCCGCATCTGAGACCTTTTCTCGGTGGATTAAGGGGCAAATTAGAGTAGTATACTAGAGCACGATAAAACAGCAGCCATAAACCGCTCACGTTCCACCACCTCTGTAAAATTCCCTCAGGTGCAAACAACATAACAGGTTTACATCCCCTTTAAATCGAGTCTAACGAACAAAATAATCAGTGCTGTCATTAGCGGCCAATTATAACTAAATGATTATTACGGCAAAAAGTGCATATGTTGTAGGCATACAGCCAGAGCAATTGGACTGTCTTCCTCTGGAAAATGAAATTCAGAATGTCAACAGAGAGAGTGAAAAGGCAGTAAAATTAATAAGCCATATAATGACTATTAAACGAAACCACTCACTCATTTGTTTACAAACGGCCGCAATTTTGGAGACAGAAAATGAGCAACTCGCTTTTTACAATGATCAGATATAAACACAACGCTCTTAAAAAATTTAGAAAGAAATTTAAAAAAAAAAACATTAGCGCAAAGCTTATCATTCCCTTTGTCAACTTTAAACAACGGTTCGCGTTCAAAGTAACTCTTTCGTGTCCACCCCGCATCATCTACGAAAATTTCACATAGCAGTGAATTTCTCTTGCATTGTGTGAGCTCGAAAATGTGCTCCAATTGCCATGTATGGTGATACTTTTTGAAGAAATCTTAGCGTAAATAAACAATGAAAAAATGTCACACTGTTTGTATTAATGGAAACTAATTAAATGTTAGCAGTAAGCGTTCTCAACGAAGCAGCAAAATGCATCAAATAGTTTAATTCTGTAATAAGTATCACCTGACAATAGATGGTCGAGTGGCAACATGCGCGACAGTCATCACATTCAGCAGAGAGAAGATATCGGCGTTCGACGATTCGGCTGCACCCGCAAAACGAACCACTTCTCCCAAACAGAACACATGCACCGCATCTGAATATCAAAATCACTCTAGAGTATAATGAAAACACTATGACTAACCACCTCAATTCTTGCACACTGCTTTTCAATCAAGTTCATTACCAGGTCAAAACAACACAACCATAAAGATGTTTCATGCTGTTTTTTTTTCGCTTTTAGATATCGGCGTTCTTTCTGTGGACAAGCGAGCTTGCGCTATCGAAACGCTCAATGAATGTTACAAGGCTCTTCAATAGACAACTTAGACAATCCGAACGCTGGCTTAAGTATTGTACGAACTTTAAAAGGCAAAGCTCATAGGTCTAGAAACTCGCTGCTCGTCAACGAAATTTATGCATACACTTTTTCTTTGCGCAAAAATTTTGTAAAAATTGATAGCCTACATGTTAGGTTGTGATAAACTAAAGGGTTTTGTTTGTCTCTCTTTTTTTCATTACTTTTGACGGCGACTTCCTTATTCCAGGAAAACTTCGAATTTCTCCTGAGCGCATTTCACCCGAGTAGAATGGCACTGAGAGGTGGTATTCTAATTTACGGCAGCGTCCTTGTGGATGTAACTTCAGCGGCATCACTGAACAAAGATTTCGAGTAAAAATATAGCCACAGACAATGACAGTTTTTAAAAAAAAACATTCCTCTTTAGCACAACGCCAGCCGCCAATTGCATTGCAATTTCACACTATTACAGCCTTATAGCCTGTCTTCCAGCAAACAATAGTTTGCAAAACAAAAAAAAAAGAAAAGGAAAGAAAAACGCCGAACCTGCATCTGGATTGGTATTCCCTTCACGCACTTCTGGAGGCACATATTCTTCACTTACTTTCTCTGGAGAAACTACTTTTATCTGCAAAACGAGTACAGTTGTAATTAACAACTGATACAGAAAGGAAATCATTCGCAGATATCTTATAAATTGTTTTCCGAAAATTATTACAAAAACTGATAGTATTACTATGCACATACTTCACTGTAAAAAAAAAGGTCAAGAAAATTTTCAACCAAATTAACACCTCCACATTTTTTCCTTGAAAATATTGCTAGTCCTCTTTTCGTCAAACACCGCTCCTTACATGTCCATGAAAGTAGGATGTGCAAATTCACAAAACAGCAACCATCTCTGGAACAAGGAATAATATTGTCTGCTTGATGTCGCCCATCCATGCAGTCGCTTATTGTCATTAACATAGGTTCAGATAAAACAAATACGCTTAGCTGGTCAACATCACCTCAGAAAATGGGATGAACTGAACTAACTAGCAACGTTTTCCAGACCGCTGGCAAATTATGGTACCTTGGTAATCTGATAGCTCTGTCGGGATGATGTCTTCTATTCTTCAAAAAAAAACAGTTGCGCCACACGATACACATGTATGTGTTTTATTATTTTAGACGTCTCAATTTAATCTCGACAAATAAACAGTTGGCGAACGCGAAAAATGGTGAAATATTAAAGCAACGTTTTATTTTTCATGATTGCTTCAACGAATCTGCCCCGCTCACCAGTGAGCATTTCGATATTTCTAAGGCGGCAGATGTGCAGAGATCTTGGGAACTAAAGAACAAGACCTCTGAAAAATACGAAATCTTAAGAAATCGTGGGAAAAGTATTGATAACGAAGATTAGAAAACGAAAACGCATACTTCTAAATCGCCGAACATATGTACAAAAACGTGGTCGGGTGTGAAAACACCAGGGGGCGTCTTGGTTAGTTGCTCGCAGGCAATGATTATTAACGCAAGCAGTTCGTCATCGTTTAGTCGACATCCACGTACCTCGATGATCTCGGCGATCGAAACGCTTACATCCCCCATCGTGCCCCCTGAAATTTCGCAAAGCAATCATCGACCTACACTAACGTACGTATGTTTTCACTTCGTTCGCTTAATAGATGACCACATTTGAAAAACAGGCCTACATCTCCAAACTCTGCGGCCCTTATCTGGGCACTGTTTAATGGAAGGACAGCATTACAGACCTACTTTGAGTCAGAGAAGGAAAAACTTCCTCAATAACTAGGATCAGCAATTTATACTATTTATCATACGAGGTCGCCTACAACGTACATTTACCTGAAAGTATTGATCAACCAGCAGGAAAATCAACTTTATTAGCATAAGTTTCCGATTTCCGCCTCAAATTCTGGATTTTTTATGCTAAAATCCCTTCCAGCAACACTGAGTACAGAGAAATATGGATACTGCTTTACTTGCCGTAGTACGTGTACATACTGAACAAAGTAACAGTTTCAGCTATCAGCTGCAATAGCGAAAATATTCGGTTTTAATCTATTCAACTGAATTTGTTTCATTTATAATTGAGTGCCATTTCATAGTTCACAATGACTCTTTCAAAAAGTTTTATAGTCAACCTAATGAAGTTCCTCTCATTTTCGAAGAATTTTAGAATGCAAAATACGCATTGTTTTTCAGAAAAATTATGAACAGTTGCTGAATATGCGCACAGATAATTCGTAATAAAAAATTTAAAAACATATGGATGTGCTTCACTCATCGAGCAAACCAATCTGTCGTCGCCCTCCACCAACCAGAAGATGCTTCAATCAAACCCGTATGGCATTTCGACCCAAATATAATCGAACAAGGCTACTCATTTTCAACCATATAAATATATAAATGCAAATAAAGATGGCAAAATGATGCATGCAGTTTAACGTTATCATAACGTTATCATAACAGCAACACAATAAAAAAAGCCTTACATTTATAGCAACAATTAATTAGGTCGCCGCGTCAAACAAAAATTCTCGTTATATGATCGCTGTTTCATAGAGGATTCACAACGCTAATTTTAAGTGTTCCAGTGAAACGTTAAGCATAAAGCTGTTTTATTTTATCGCAACGTTTCGCAATCATCAAATACATAAAAGCTTTTTGTAAGGAACGAAATCACAGAATTCGTTCGAATATACATCTAGAAATACCAAACATAGACAGCTTTAAACCATAGTCTGCATCCAGCAATTGCATTACTCTATATTAAGGCGATGACAGAAAGCAATATGATTCGTATGCTTAGCGCTCTCCCAAATTAGTTTTCATCATCGAATATGTTCTCGTACTTGCCACAAAGAACTGTTCCGTAGAAAGAGCTATATGATAGCTAAACAATTATGTAAAAGTACCACTGAAAAAAAAAAACGCAAAAAGGAGCCGAAATGCTAAACAAATGGGATTCGTTAGCGCGCGTAACTGATATTCATCAACAATAATATTCGGGCTTTTTTTTTTTTTTGAAAAACTGCACTTTTCACCTTTTAAATACGTATAAACGCTAACAAATCAACAAAAATTGTTTTCAACGTTCAGATATTTGCATCATTTCAGCCCTACATAATCGATAATGAAAAAGGTCACCAAAGCCTATTTGAAACGTCTCAAATATGCATTAAAGTTTTTGAACAACAGCAACTGAAATGTAACTAAAGGATGAAAGAAAATGAAATCATGAGAGTTGAATTTAAAAAAAAAAAAAACGGTGTGAATGGAATGTGACTGCAGACGATACGTAAGTGAACAATGATCAAAAGTTTGCATGCATGCAATCGACTAAACACATGAGGAACACACAGAGAGTATGCATTTGTTGGAAAGACTCGTCGCCAAAGTAACTAACCTCCATCACAAACCGGTCCTTTCTATGCAGAACGCTCGACGTATCGCTCGCGCTTTAGCCACATAACAACGTTTCGATATGGGTAACAATCGATACTATTACAGAAATTGTTTCAACAAGTTAGGGCTAATGTATAAGCTAAAGATACAAAAAAAAACCTGCAACTCCCACAGATATCCGTTTTGACTAAAGCGCATAGTGATAGCTAAGAAAATGCGTAGCAGTACTGTTGTTATTCTGAGTGCAGCATTACCAACTATCTTTACATTCGGCATTTCAGCAGCAGCTTATGCCATCATAAGGAATTTTAGGAACACATGATGATCACAATACGATTTAAAAAGAAATATTACAAACTGTTAAAAAATAATATTATAAAAAAAACGCCTCACTTCAAATCACTAATAAATATTGCTTCCTTGACTTGCAGTCAATGGTTGGTTAACGAACAGAAAATTTCGCTCACTATACTCTGCGTGTGTTCGAAGGTGTATCACTGTGAACATAAGAGAACACGACTCACTAACAAAATGCTTGCTATAGCGATGCCAGATCATAATTTTGCTGTAACAATGAACGTATAGATTAATCGACAAAAAAAACAACGAGATAGAAATTCACGCGCAATAAATCTCAAATCTCCCCTACTACTGGAGCGACAGCAGCTGACATCCATTATAAATTAAAACCAAAGCGTTTCGTAGTCTTGCAATATAACGCCGTCAAAATGATTTAAAACAACAACAGTTTGATATCAGCATTTAAAATACGATAAAATGTTTCTTTGATCACTGGTCTTCAAATCTGCAGTACTATGTCCTTGAAAGCAAATGGGATTCAGTACTGTGAGAGAGAGAAAGAGAGAGAATATTATGGAGTCAACGAAATCGCTGACAGAAGTGACGATGAAAGACCAACAGAAATAAAACTGCTGTAAATTTTCCAGCTATATTTCTTCACAAATTGATGAACTCCATGCAAACAATAATCAAAACTATCCACAGGCCACAGTTTTTAAGCCGCTTCCATAATCGCAATTTAATATGTCAGCAACTCCCTCGTAACGATAGAGAGTTAGCAAATGCAGCGTTAACAGTAGCTTCTTTTCCTGCCCTTCGCCCCCACCCCCTCCCAAAAAAAGGTCAAGAACTAAGAAGAGAATGCTGCAGACTCTGGTCCGTTTTCATGAACGCTTTCTTTTATGAAATAAATGACAAGCTGTGATATAACAGTCTTTATTCTACTCGACAGCTTTGCCATCAACACGGCTTTGCTACGTCTGTAACACAAAAACTCATTCGTTCATAATTTTAATTAATTGCGCCTAGCGTAGTATCAACGGATAGGAATTAAAGCTCGTTTGCAATCAATGGGATGGGATGGATGTTGCTGTCGAGTGACATGATTTCCATACAACACGACAACACACATTACCCTAAATGACATGCGATAACAAAGCTGAATGCAAGAGAAAACTAAAAGCAAAAGCCTATTCACGTAGCGCAGGTGGATAGCTATAAATCGTAAAAGTATTGAAGTATATGCGGAAAGATGAAGAAAAAAAAAGAACAACAATCAAGATAGTATTGCGACTACTATGCCTTAAACGATAAATTACTCTGCCAAGCCGCAAAAATGTTGCTTGTTACACAGAAACTCACGATCTCGGTATTGCAAGACGCACAAACCTGAGCTTATATATTATATATAGCTTATATATATTTATATATAACTTATATATATATAGCTTATATATCTATCTCTAAAAATACTCAAATGCAAAAGGCAAAATCCATGTCGTTCGACAACGTGTAATTATTTTCGTAGTTTAGCAGTAGTGCCATTCCCCAAACACCAATAGTCCTCGTAACCTGCATTCTTTGAATAGAAGAGACAGAATTTCAGCATGTTAGAGAGAGAGGAAAAAAAAAACTTCATTCAGAGCTGAACATAGCAGACAGCGATGTGTTTAGGAATACAAAACATCCATTGCAACCATCCAGCAATCAAATCACGCCCTAGTATCGACGCACTATAATCGTATGCAAGGCATTCCATAAAAATCATTGCGCGCAAAATATGGCTGACGCCTTCACCAAAGCGAACAATGTCGATCACCATGCAACTGCGCCTCATTTCTTTTTTTATATGTTTTATATATATATATATATGTATATACATATTAGCGAGTATATATATACATATATATGTATATATATGTATATATTTGTATGTTATGTATATGTGTATATTATACATATATATATACATATATATATATGTATATACACATATATATATATTCGTTCTTGGGGAATCGGCCAAATATCCAATGGAAATTTTGCTTAATGAAGTTTTCAAATCATAATTCAAAAAAAAAACATGTCAAATAACACACAAACTATAGACTGCAAGTGTCAAAAATATTTGATAAGATCAGAAAAAAAAATGAGGAAGAAATACGATAAATTTTCAATCCGTATATATAACAGCGCACTGTTGTGAACCCGGTTGTTCACACACCATTATAGACGGAAGGGGATCACCTATGAGACGCATTCCTTACACCTTACAAAATACGAACCGTAGTTCGACTAATCGTTTTTATAGGAAGCTCGTATTTTCCTGACGTGATCGTTAGAAAGGGTAAAATCTTGTCACAAATGTAACAGAGAAATAAAGAAAAAAGACATTTACGATCAACGGTGACCGCATTCTCGAACGTCAGCGCTCAGTACGTTAAACCGCAAAGCGCAAACACGAACCCCCTCAACGCACAATTTTCTGGGGACCCCAACCACCCTCCCGGACACTCTTATCAAATGTCAACAACATGAAAAGTTGGTAACGGTCATCTTCTGCTTCCAATAGGCACGCAATTAAGTGGGAGTCAAACAAAGAGCTTACCTTGGTTTCAACTTGGTAAACTCATGGCACGTCTCCTTCATGCAGTACACCACCGCTCACACGGGGCGTTTGTTTATCTGAGGTGAATGGACTGACTCGACATTAAAATGCACGCACCTAAATTAAAATATTTTTGAAGTTTGAAACATCCTTTATGCATTTTATGTATGTGAACTAATTCACACATTTAAAGCTCGCAAAATTTATTTCTTATTTCAAAACTATTTTGGTTCAATCACATGCATTTAAACAGCGAATCGTCCTAATCACCTCAGATCATCGTCATCATCAGTGAAACGGAAATGCACTCATCCTAGAGTATTCTAAAAGATGAAAAAAAAATCGATCTTGAAAACAACGATTAGGAAATTTCATTAAAAATATGCAAATCAACAAGCAAGAAACAAGACTTCAGTGGAAAAAATTGTTCCCGATTATGAAAGAGCCCAAATGAACGATATTAATCTACATGAGTATTATAGAAACAAATTCGAAGTTATTTCATCTCATCACTCATGAAACGAGAACAAATATAACGAAAAAAAGAATTCATTTCCGTTCAAAAGAATACTCATCGAGAATGGCGCAAATCGAAAAAGCTCAAAAATTATTTAACAAAAGCATATATGGCACGATTGCCTTGCCTCTTAAGTGATCCAATAGGCCATCACTGATGATCGCTGAAAACGAAACATAACCAGCCAACCGTTCATCGACATAAACAAATACGCATTTATATGTAAACCATACGCTGATCGTGCTAACTGAGCTATATTCTATAGGTATTAGTCATCCGAAAACAAATCGATAGTTTACTCACATCAAACAAATCTGTAGACGACTTTTCAACATACCCTGCCCCGCACCACCGCATAAAACCATAACTGTGGAACGCACTACCAACGACGCTTCAGCATCAATACCACAACTCGTAAGCAGGTCAGTAATATAGTCGATTACGATTTCAAGAGGAATATTTGCATTCAAATTAACGGATGTAACACTGTAGCCGATGAAGGCATTAAATGCATGATGTACTTGACTCGCAATATCGCTGAATATGTAGATCACTTAAAAAATTTTCAACATGTTCAAATTTTAAAAAAAAGACGAGTTTTTAAATGCAATAAATATTCGAAAATTCAGGAATAACTTCTCGGCTCAGGATTAGGAATTTTGAGTCGAATCAGCTTTAACGATGTTGCAGCAGCTCAAATGCAAAAATATCCCTTTAAAGCTTCAGACGCGTTATATGGTTTCAACTCTAATCTACCCTATACGAATATCTATCGAAACAACAGTGTTCCTTCAGCATATCCCCTTAAGGCAGTTGCCCATAGCAAGCAACGAAAATAGTGTACCAGCAGCAAATATTACAACAGAGAAAAAAGAGACAAAACTAAACATGCCTATCTCTCGCGTGTAGAAGGTAATAGCATACTGGAAATTGACTAGGAAACGGAGTTTTACTGAAGGAACAACTGAACCGAACACCAGGTAATCTAAGACAACATTCGTTCGATTGAAGGGCAGAAGGCCGATGAATTCCTTGTTTCAATGACTATCACTGCGTCTTTGGTTTTTTTCTTTGCTAACTTTATTTTCCGGTTAGTTGAAACTTTGGATTTGCCTCAGCGATAAAGATGATCTTTACTATTCCAAATCCTTTTTAAAAAGACTAATTTTAAAACCATTATGGAGCTGGGAGGGGAGAACGATGCGCTGAATTCAAAAATCCTTCTAACCGTTCTACGTTTCACGCTACTTAGTTGTTCGTTTTACGGAACTGTCTAACTGCATTTCACTTATCGAACTGAATCAGAATTTTTGGTGGAAAATTTCTATGATCGGTTGGTTAGGCGAACATACGCATACAACATACGCATATCCATAAGACTGCATCGTAGCCAACCGACCTATATCGTTTAAGGATAGACGAATGTGTAGTGCATCGATAGCGAGATACAGTGATGGCTGCCGAGTGCGTCGCTCACGACTCTCGAGAAATTCAAGCGTGGTTTCCCCAAACGTTTTTTCGCATTTCTATTCAAAACGGACATTTTGCATTAAGATCTTTCGCTGAATCCGAAATTGCGTTTGCTCGATTTTTTCAAACAGCTTCGGTGCGTATTTTGTTCGAGCGATGCGCTGCTACTAGGTAAACATACCAACAAGGTGGACTTGGCTGCAAGCTGGAATAAGAAAGCTAGCGGAACAAGCATAATGCAACTGGTATGCGATCGCAAGCATAGCTGTATGAACGAATCGTCGATGGAGGAACTTAAAAGTTCAATCATCATTGCGAATTTTAATGGATATACTATTTCGCAACAATATTCTAACTGCTGTTCCATAAAAACGCGAAATTCAAAATAATGGCTCTATCTGACGTTACGGAAAAGTGTACGAATCATCGTCGCTCACTCTTGCAAATCCGCATCGCGAGCTCAAGCTGATCCATCATTATCGCACATATCATCTACCAAGCGTTAAGGTAACGCCACCACACACTTGAATTCTATGTGCTATGCCTCCTCTGACAACGAACCAACGTTACATCAAACGGCTCTCAGCAACACTGCCACTGCACCAATCAACTCATCGATTCCTCAAGCTTTTAATGGTGTTAATCATCCATAATTTACGAAGCAATAACTGATTAAACAATCGACAAATAGAAATGATAAAACGCGCAGCTCTGCCTTGCCGAATAAACTGCACATTCCAAAAATTAAAATTCCAGTGAAAATACATACAGACAAATCACAGTTCGTCGTAAATAAGGAACCACTCCTCACTTCATGATGAACTCTTCACTTACATGGAGTACATTGCTTGCATGGCTGCATTAAAACTCTCAATAAAACAAAACCCAAACCATTAACTTATTTCCGCATAGCAGAAATAACGTCTCACTTAGAACAATAAAAATGAAATTCCGTTAGCGCTCATCTACGTACAAATTACTATCGCTTCACCAAACAAAGCAGCATAAAGCTTCAATATATCAAAGGCTGCGGGGATGGG
>JPKZ01002099.1:71196-87123 GCA_000803305.1 Toxocara canis | reverse complement strand
AAAAATCCATCCCCCCCCCCCCCCCCTGCCCTACCCAGTTCATGTCATTTCCCTGTTTCACATTACATGGATATTCTAAGACGATTTGATCATAAGGCTGCACTGCGGTCGTTTGACGTAAAACGATTACAACTGGTCGCGTTATATCCGGACCCTTTTCAAAACGGCTTCGACAAGTAGGACAGAGGAAGGTACAAAGTATGGGATAAATTTCCCAACTGAGAATGATCTGCTGCTGTTCAGCAGCAAAGATATTGCAACAGGAGAAAGCGCAATGACCCAACTCTTCGCCGTAACGGAACAGAGAACGACGCTCACCCTAGGAAGTACTTCTGGTTTCAAAATTTCCGAGGAAGCGTGTGTCGAATTTGACAACGTGGAAGGTGAGGGTAGCGATGGTGCTGTTGCCAAAGGTACTGATGGAGATCGCCTTTGGTTTTTGGGTGATGCAACAATAGAGGGAGGCAACGCACGAGCCAACTCATTCTTATCGACCTGCAAACGGATAGAACTACAAAATTTAATGAAAATAGCAGTCGTTTCAAATAAAATGCGACATCATAAACCACTTTCCGAAAACGTCACAGGACTTACACCCTCCCTCACCCTCCATTATTCTTTAAAGGCTTCAGGCACACTCTAGGTGTTATGACCACCTCCACCATTCTCTAACACTTTAAAGGCTTCAGGCACACTCTAGAGGTGTTATGACCCCCTCCCCCACCCTCCATCACTCTTCAGGTTTCAGAAAAACTCCAGGCGTTATGACAATATCGAAATGTAGCCGATTTTCAACAAGCTGAATTGAAACTTCTCCACTAGTACCACTTATTTTACATAACGCCCAATTGGAAAAGTTGACAGCCGAAATGCTGCACCTGCTCCCATCACTTCATCCCAACAACGCAACTCTGCTCTTTTTCTTTTTGTTTTCACCCATCATACACAAGTCAATACTCACGAACACCACAGTTCTTAAAAGTATCATCAGCAGGATGAACATAATTACATCTATGCCATTCACGGTCGATCCATCCGCTCAACCACTAGTTGCGGGTATGCCAAAACTGGACATCTTATACCTCCTCCGAACCGCTTGAGATCGGCACCCTATTGGTCTCTTCAGAGGAAAGTGTGCCAGCAGAAAAGTATCCCATCAGCCTGTACAGGATGGAAAAACCACTCGGACACGAGGCATAACCCCTTAGAAGGATGGGAGGATAGAAGTGAGGTTTGCCAAATCGCGATCTAAACAATAATAGCGTGAAACATTCCACATGCATCATTAGCAGATGCACAACAGACACAGCATGAAAATTAAGGCAACCAATCAAGAGAACGAAAGTCAGGTATCACCTGTAACAATCCAAACGAAGTACCATCAATTCCAACGTGACACGTGTGCCTCAACTCTCCCTGCGGCTCACTTATCACCAATTTCTTCTTCTTGCATTTGTCCTTCTCCTTGTCAGCGTTTAATTGCTTTTCGGTTGCGAATGCTGCAATTAACGATGAAGTATGATCCAGTTTTCCACCCGGATTCTCGGCACCAAGTCTAGCCACCGTTTCAGCCGGCCTAAAAAGACCAGTCCGACCACTTCGCATACATCCACGCCAATAGTAACCATCCGGATATGCCGATGGACTGAAAATATAATTAATTTTTATTAGCTGTATCGTGCAAGTTACAGATGACGATTACGATTTGAGCGTTTCGACATTATTACTTAAAACGCATCATGCTTAAATGAAATACAAAGAAAGCCGTATAAAGTGCTCAAGGTTATCGCTATCACCTTCTGATGAAACTAATCAAGGAAATAGTGTTGTCGAATAATGAATAATCCATATTCTATCCATCTCAACAATGTACTCCCTCCTCGCCTTATCAAAAATTGCTCTTCTACGCCTCAGATGTCCCTTGGTGGCAGCCATCGCACTTAGCCTATTTTCCTTTGGCAACAAGCCTAGCGTCACAGAATTCAATCGCGCATCCATAGATCTCGAAAGCTGATTAAAATTTTCAAACAAACAATAACAGCCGACTAAAAAAATTATCTCAGTCGAACTTGTGTGCTTAGAAACTTCTAACAGTCTACTTCCAAGTTTCTTAACAACGTAACAGAAATGAGATCAATAATTTGAAGATGGAAAAAAAGAAGGGTGCGTACTACTTGTCAAGAACCAATATGACTTCATTTTTAGTAAACTGCAAGTGGTCGAGCACTCCATCCTGGCAGGCAGATACGGTGATCACCGCTTGAGGGAATATATCGGGAAACTGATGAACAATATCTGTGAACGATGGCCTTTCCTCTGCTTTGTGAGCCCAGCACTGCAGCATCAGTTTATACATGTCAGCTGGACAAGCATCTGGACATTCCAATCGTTGCATACGAGGATAATCTATAGCCGCCAGGATCTGAAACAAAATATGTTCGTCGTATAATTCAGCTATGCATATTTACTCAGCCACGAGAAAGATGTTTGTACTGTTTCCAAAAAAAGGAAGCAAAAGCGATATTGATAAAGTCGAAAAAATTCTATGATTTCGGATAAACCGGAGATAACCCGTAAAATATCACTCTATCTCGACCCCTTCTTCTTCGCCGATAGTCTTCGATCACTGCGCGTATTACTGTCTCTTATTTTGCATAATAAATCAAGACAATGCAAATTAAGGTAGAGCCACTGTGGGCGTTCTTCTCCTTCCTGTTTTCTTTTTCCCTTTCTCTGTTTTACAAGCGACTCGGGTGTTGCGCGTGGTATTTGCACCAAGTCAGTTTTCCAACGCCTGAGGGGATTACATAAATCATTGGGGAGGTAGCTATCTGCCCACAAACAGTTCAAATCATGGTTTTTCGAAAACATGCAATTCTTTACATTAGTGCTCGCGCAATAGCACACTCGGTTAAGTTCCAAAAAAAGAAGGACCTCTCTGTTTGTCCTCTTTTCTAGGCTGTAGAAGTTCTTAAGAAATAAAATGCGAAGAAGCAATACGACATGCGTAGTACACTAACACCAAATGCGTCAAGAAGGGAAGAATTATCAATAAAAATTTGACAAGGAAATGCAAACACGACCGGTCAAGGCATCTGAATGATAAGCTTTTACTTCCTGTTTAAACATGTGTTATAATCAATATGTGAAACACGCGTTCATTACGATGGATTTTAACGGAAGTTCGATGACGTAACAAAAAATCGATTCAACTAATCACTTCTGACGTTTCTTTCACTATCAGCAGGGACGGCTAATGCGGTTTGGACGTTCCAGCAAGATGCGCGTGCACCTCCTTTCAACTGAGAAGGTCTGAAATGCCGATCGCTCGCGGGTTTAGCCATTTGGCGAAAGCGAAACAATATTACGCTTTAATCAGGAACAACAAAAAGCACATAAAATATAACCTTCTTCAAAGTTGTTTGCCAGAAACAAAACAGCCTTCCAAAATTCCATCAATTACGATTCTTTTGCCTCGATGCCATCTTGCCGACCCCATGAGACATTTTTTTCAAGTTGCTTTTGCCTACGCTGTCTGCTCCCCACGTCCTTTCCTCGAACTACTTTCTCCTTTACAATCCTCTCTTGCGCCGGAAAAGCCTTTTATAACATCAACATTGTCATCGTTCAAATAACGCATAGTTTTCTGCCAAACTTTTTCTTCGTTTTTTTTTTCAAAATGTTCGAAGCCATTAAAGTACAACATGACTTCTTCCAAAAGCTATTTTTCACACTTAAATCTGAAACAAAACAAAAGCAGGACGGTATTTCACATCGATGCGACGGAAATTCCAACCATATGAACTATTTGGTCAATATTTCCAGCAAGTTTTTATTTTAACTTCCATTTTAGAAAATTTACAGCACCGTCCATTTGCCACTCTCATAAATAAACTGTCCAACAACACTCCCTTTACTTTTTCTAGTTTAAGAAATTTATTCACTATAATGCAATATGAAGTACATGGATTTTCGGTATGTAATCTTACTGAAATTCCCTCTTCCACCCCCCTCTCCTTTCTCATACGGGCCAATGAAGCGCAAAAATTATTTTTCAAAACAACTTTCTCGTTGACACGATTCCTTTGTGAAAATTACGCACACTATTTGAACATCTATTGGTAGACTTTAACAGATTATCGCATCGAATTCGTTTCTTGATAAACGAAGAAAAAACTGTTGCCATGTTGCAAAGGTCAAGCCTTTGCAGATGGAGTTCTGGAGAGCGCAACTGTGATGCTATCCCACAAATAAAACACAGCACGACTCTCGCCTCATATAAATTTCCTTTCACTCCAGTAACACTTTTTCGACTCTGAATACAGCCAGTCTGAGCGTACGAAACAAGTGTGTCGTTTGCATACGTAAAGTACCCATGATACAACAGCAATGTAAGCATTAGTCATGGAAGATGAGGTAAAGAATGGGAAATAGGAATACGCCTCTAAGTAAACATCAGCGTAACCAGATGATGCAACGTTTTCGAGGCTGAGCGAAAAATATGATGCTTTCGGCGAAGAACGAAAATTACAAACGTATCAAAAGAGTTGCCGATCACATATTTACCCAAATTTGCCACTAATTAAGATATAGGCATGAAATATTAACCACTTCACCATTCCACAATGGGAACGCCAATTTTTTTTTTGCATGAGGACGGCACGTGGTGCAATATAATGGAAAGGAGACAGACAACAGAGTTATTTGGCCGTTAACTACAGCTAGGAGCTTAAAGGCTGGTGATATCGCCATGTGAGTGGTTTCAGCTCAAAAAAAAAAAAAAGAAAACAGGAAAAAATAGAAAGATTGGAAATGAATGTCGCTCAAACGTGAAAACTGTCCGTAGTTTCCTCTCCCCGCACCATTTCACTCCATTTTCTCCCCTTTCCCTTCCTATCAGCTTCATGCTGCTTGAAACCAAGCAACATTAATATGCATAACAGCAAAACCTGTTCTGCGAACAGTGTCTTCTATTGCTTCCATTTCAGAGTAGTCCGTATTTGGAATGAACTTCCTTGTAGAATCGCTGAAGCGCAGAATCTTTCTGTGTTCATGAGTCGCCTCGACTCATTTGACCTCAGAATAATAGCTGATCTAATTTATTGAGTTGCATTTCACAATTGTTTAATTCGCTTACTTTATTATATTTAATGATTCTGCCTTTCCTATCATTCTTTTCCTTGCTATTCGTTGCTCATTACATTCGATTCTTTCTGTATATATGTGCAATTTATCTACACGTGTACCTGTCTAACCTCATTTATGTTGACGTCGTTTTGTTATATATTTCACTGCGTCGTGCAGTTTTCTTTATTCATGTGAATAAAGGCTATTCTTCTTCTTCTTCTTCTTCTTCAATTTGTCGATAAAACAAATGAAAACGCGTGCATATGAATTTCGAACCCATAAATGTTTCGCAATGCATTATTTTAAAAAAAAAAACCATACGGTCAACGAGTCAGCTACAAACAAAGGCTAAAACAATTTCGCTGCAGCTAAGAAGAGAACGCATTCTATGCCTATACCTTTCGTGCATGAAAACTGTGGATTACTTCTAAGCCAAAGCGGCTTAAATTTTAGAATGTCATTTCTCGTAACTACGATCGTCTATTGTCGTTCGTTTGCGGTACGCCGCGGTGAGTCGCAGGTGAGAAATTTCGAAGAAAAATAAACTTCAAACAGCACAGCACACTCGGACTGATGGCAGGCGGTGCATTGAGGCTTGCTTCGTTCCACTGCATAGTGGTAGTCAGGACACTACAACATCGGAATCGCTCAAAAGAACTTGCGGAGACGAGATGTTCGAGTGTAACATAAAATCGTTTTCCTCGCGTCAATTCCGTAAACATGGCTAGTAGAAGTGAAACAATACGATTAAACGCATCGGCAATTTACTTAAAAGGAAACAACGAAGCTGGAGGAGTAAAAAAGATTTTTTGGAAATCTATAATGGCATATACCGTTATCGTTGCCGCCTGGACCCAAATCAACGCTAATTAAAACATTTTAACAATAACAGCTCCTCTTCACTTTTTAAAATTAATGCGATTCCACATTCTCAAAAAAGTCTTCGATACCTCTAAGTAAACTTGGCCAATAATTTTAAACTGCATACCGCTATTGCGCTCGATGGTAATAAATTCACTGAAAACAAATGCCCCAGAAATTTTTACAATTCGACGATCTCTTTATTTTTACAGTTGAACTTGGCGAACTTCTGTCACCAATGCAGGCAGTTCAGCTACACGGGTAATTGATTAAGGCACGAAACGACTACGCTTAAACAGCAGCATTTTCGACCAAAAAAATACGCGGATTAATTTGCGCCATTCCTAAGGATGCTGTCTGGCCAAAGAGCCAAAAACAGTAGGAAAAGCGGCGATGGGAACAGTGAATCAAATAATACACTGACCCAACAAAGATGTGGTTCATTCTGTAAACCATCCGAAAAGTCATGCTCAACTCAATTCAAAAGTTCATTACCTGCCAGGCAGATTTCCTTCAGGAAGAACATACGATTACGTAGCAGATTCAGGCCTTGGCTTAGTAAGAAAGCCCTCATGAAAAAAAGCACAATACGTTTTACGCTTTATTGATTTCTATAAAGAGAATGCAGCTTTAAATTTGAAAGCGCACAGAAAAAAATTAAACATTTTGACTATAACGTTGTTACCAGCGGCTGCCGCAGCAAACTTTTTGCTGAGCGCATCTCTACTTTTTCTTAAATTTTTTAATTTGCCTTCCTTTCAACTCCTCGACTGTACAGAGATCCGATACTCGGCTGGAAAGAAAGTGAAGTCCATCTAGAAAAAAAGAGGAAAGCGATACTAACCTGCGCACCAGTAAATCCAGCCCAAGGCATCAGTCCGTAGGAGAACATCTCGAAAAGTGTCACTCCATAAGACCATACATCGCTTGCCGAGGTGAATTTTAAAAAATTAATAGACTCAGGCGCACACCAAGCTATTGGCAGCTTCAGACCATCCGTGAACTCACTACGATAATAATCTTCGCCCATCCCCAACGATCGACTCAGTCCAAAATCTGAGATTTTCACCTTAAACGTACTTTTTAACTACATGACGCATAACTATGCATGAGCAAAATTAAAAAGTTAAAAAGGAAAATGGAAAAAGATAAGCAAAGAAACGTCATAAATAAACATAAACCGACAAGTATCACCCGAACGATTTCCTTTAACATAACGATAATATGCCGAAAGAGTACAAAGGCACAGCTTCTCTAGGCTCTTCCTTCAAGTCCTTCACCGGTTCCTTTGCGAAGTGTAAGCTGAATATCATCGAAGTCCACAGCGACGCTGTTCAACTCAAACCCTGCTGAACGCTACTATATTCAAAGTAAATGTGCCTAAATAAAGAAGATGAAAACATGCGCAGGTCATGGTGGCACATATTTTGATAAGTACCTTATCGGCAGAGAAAACGAGTACATTCCTTGCGGCAAGATCACGATGTATTAGTCTCTCGTTAGAGAGATATTCCATTCCCAACGCTATTTGTTGAGCGAAATCACATAACGTGTCGACAAAAAACGAATCGCGAAGTGCTGGCTTTTGGAGACACTCCAACAGCGAACCGCAAGGTGCCAACTCAGATACCTGAATGTGAAAAATGTAGTAAAACAGCATGATCACTTTTAAAATCAAGTCAGGGTCATAAACTACAGCTACTTGTTTGAACAGCCATGAAAGGGCACAATGGAGGGTATGTCGAGTAGTCTCCGAGTGCGAGATATGACTGTTGCCACTTCAAAATTTTTTCACAAAAAAGTTGGTGTGAGGAAACGAGAAATTTTTAACTGAAAAATGCGGAGGATGGGAAGTGGTGGGGGGGGGGGAAAAAAAAAGAATGAAAAGAGCTATCAACTGCTATCCAAGAAAGGAACAAAATACAAAAACACAATACACTTATCTTCAAACCCTTCAAGAGGAGGGAAATACACGAGATTCACAACACCAAGCTACGAAAACACCATACTGAATGAAAAGTATCTTTTAAAATGTGGCGATCAAAGATCTGAGCCGTCAGCAGAAGTCTACAGACAGGTGGGGAATCGGTGAGGAGCAGAGAGTGGCGAGGAAATGGAAGGGAAATGGAGAAGGAGATGCAGCAGGAACGATAGGCGCTCGAATATATGCGCACTTATTTTGCGCTATCGATGCATCTTCGTAAGTTTATCCAACTGGCTTTTTTGACATTCCATAGCAACAGGAATATCATTTCGCATTTCACCTCTTCCTCCCGGCTTCAATTTCACTGTAAAGGGTAAAATGAAAAAAAAAGACGCTCACCAACATAACACCTTTCGTGTCCAATACCACTCCAAATAACCTCACCACACAGTCGTGCCGCATTTTGTGCATTATGGCTGCCTCTTGCAGAAAATTGTTCGGATTGGCCAACAATTTATCTGACGATACGCATTTCACTGCCACCTCCAATTAATACTCCGCTATTAGAAAATGCCTTCACCGCAAATGTTATATTGTCAAACTTGGTGCTTTCCCAACAGAGGATATGCAAAATATCGCTTCTACAAAGCAAATAGTGCATGAAGTTTTCGGATGATGATCGGGAACTCCACGGTAAATAAGAACGGGCAGACCAAACAGCGCGTCTCGAATGCAATAATATATGGTCCTCCCAATTTACCAGATCGGACCTCAAACATGACGGACGAATGAGAGACGAAAGGCCACAAAGCGCGCAGGACCTGGAAGAGGGAAAGGAAATCGACTTAGGCGTATAAAGGCGACCGTAAGTCTACATTTTCTGACACGAACATAATTCGAAAATGTTGGAAAATCAAAAAGAACTGTATTGGACAAATTGGATAAACTGGATATTATCTCGCAACCGTTTCAAGAAAGCTCAATAAATGTTAAAAAATGAATTTCATGGCGTACATGCGCGCCCTTTGAGAATAAAGCTGTTGTCAACAGAAACCAAAAGAACGAAACCGATCAATGTAGGCGACAAGTAGGACGTTTCGAATGATGACTTTCTAAAACTTTCAGTGAAAGAACAATTTACGTAAAACCATATCAAAAAAAGCTGTTTTTCGTTTCACGAGAAACGTTCAAAAACCGAGACCAGATAACAGCAATTATGCTGGACTGAGGCCATACAATTATGGCACCACTCAACTGCGCAAGTCATGTAGCATAAAACGCTTGAGCGGACAAACCCTCTCATCATTTCATCATTACGAGAAGTTCGATCTCAACCGTGCCCACCAATCCTGTGAAATTATAGAACGAAATCAACAGAAAGGCTTAATTTGCCTACCAAAATTACGACTACAGCGTTATTGGAGCCGAAATACAAAAAAAAAAAACGGAAAACTTGCAAAGGGTTGAAATGATAGGCTCTCTCGCTAATACGGTTAAAACTGCTCATACTGTGCTCCAAATGTTTGAAAACCAAATGGAGGACAAAGCCGTGCATAAACATTTCTAACCGACACAATTAAAAAGCGCCTCGTGGTGCCGACCGTAAGACGGTAATGATCAAGCGAGATGTTCAAAGGATCAGAACTGTTTCCATCAACGGCAATTCTGTAGTTGGCAAAGTTTCGCGTCACCTCAATCCAAGAATTGGTCCCAGCATAGTTACCCTTGTGACCTACTCTTTAAGCCAAATCAATTTAAATGATTGCACCTTCCAAGTTCCATTACGGCAGCTTCTCTGGTTCGTGAGTAATACCCACTAGAAGAACAAGCATAGGCATGTAAGTAGCGGACAAGATGCTGTAGTAATCTAGTTATCACCTGGCTGTCGCAGCAGACTAGCAAAGCTGTCACGCATTAAGGTGAACTAGCTTACGAAACCTAAAGTTACTTAGATAGAAGCTGTGTGAGTTATACGCGAGGATCGTCACCTCGTCAAAAACCCCTCACTGAGTGCTGTCGTTAGAAGCAAGGCGACTGGAGGAGTATCACGTCAATTTGGAGGCCGCTGATAGCTAACGCTGATAGTTTAACGTATGTAACCCATATGCGTACTACGTAATGGAACCACCAAAGCGCTTTCGTTGCGCGAAAAAAAAAGAAAAAAAAGATGAGCTGAGGCGAAAACAACGAGTTCAAAACTGGCGTTGATAATGTCCAGATTTATCAGAAATGACTTGGTGAAAAGACTCGAACACTCTCAATCCTCTTCAAGCATTATTATTACATATGTTCGTAAGAAACAGAAAACAGCGCGCCATATGATCTACCTGAATCCGCTCGCCATTGGCACTTCCAGTTGTGTTCCATGCAGCTTGAAATACGGAACCGAACTCGCCATTACCCAATTCTCGACAAAGTGTAACCCGCTCGATTGGGATCACATGCTGATCTTGATCCGGTTGCGCAATTTCGATCCTCTTCGCCTCACCTATAATGAATCACAAATTCGATATCATCGTTTTCTGAATAATTAAAAAACATTCTGCAGACTGCTCTGAAACTATACTATTTAACGTCAGCAAGTTTTCTATCCACCTCCTCCGTTTCTTCAAATTTTCAGACCTCTCTGCAACTTTAGTTTTCATCCGTATCGATTTACGGACTCCTTTTCATCTTTTTCCAACTTTTTCTTCTCCTCTAGTTACCGTCTTCTACAAATGTTCACTCGTTCTTAACCAACGAATTACAACTTCAATGGCTCCAATCGAGGAAGATGAGAACTTGAGGGAGAAGGGTAGTGAGGATGAGGTGTAGGGGTGGGGGAGTGAGATGCAAAGCACGTCGATGCTGCATATTATGCAGAAATTTCATCCCACAGATAATAATAAAATGGAAAATTCCATGAATGGTCTAGACTAGACAAGGCTGCGATCATCACCTATCATGATAAGGCAGGTAATCTAATGTTTATGTCCCTTCCAGTAACTGCATAGGTTAGTAGTTCTAAACACGATGTGGCAGAAAAAACGAAAAGTATCATTTAAGATTACGGAATACAGTTCGAACAGCGACCAAGTATTTGCGCGGGCATGGAGATCATACACTAATCTTCCCCACTTCGACTAGGACGGAAAAGCAACTTTCCTTAACCACACCACTTATCTGATCCTCGCAAACATGCACACGTGAGAAACCCTTCACGAGCACAAACCTTTCCCGAGTATCCTCTTCTTGAGTTTGTCCATAATCGAAGATTTGGGAAATAGCTTTTGGTAGGCGGCCCTAAGGCGCTTCTGCTCGGGTCTACTCATCCCAATTCCACTCAGATCTTTTTCGTCTGCATAGATTACGTCCATCGCATCGCGTAACCTCAATACTGTACGCATCGAGTGCTCATAGCTGAAAACAGCGTTTTATAAAACATATCTTTTACTCACTCAAAGATAGAGAAATAGAAAGAACTACGTGAAATTTATGATCTATGAACCATTATCTCAAAGTCGACAAAAAAAGCAAGAATCAGAAAAGTCACTGGGTCGGTTCGTAACAAGCATTTTCGAAAAAAGGGTTTCATTAGATTAAGAGATCTGCATGCAGCAGAGGAGCAGTTTGTGTGATTTATCAGGGAAATTTCTTCATAAGTGTCTCCGCAATTGAAGCTCACCCACTAGGCGCTCCTTTTCCCCTTCCCCGTCTACCATTTCAAGAATTATATATTACTACGCAATGTGGACATAACCACTTTATAAGGAAGAAAAACACAATCCAACGAGCCAAAAACCCGTCATTATTTCACAGCTGGTAAATAAATTTGAAAAAAAAGACCCCATTAATATAGAAAAGTTAACCAAAAACTTTTAGCTGAAGAACCCTTTGAATTTACTCCCTCGTGTGGATGGAATTTAATTTAAAGAGGCGAGGAAGATGGGGAGGGAGGTTTGCATAAAGCCGCATCTCGGAAGGGTGATGCATAGAATGCTTGAGCGAATTTATCGAATTTCTTGAGAACCTATACAAAAACGACTTTCTTAGGAGGATCAGTTTGAAGAGGAGATGAAATTCGACAGAGCTGAGGTTGTTGGAGGACGCCACTTCACAGAAAGAACGGCATCGGACTCGAAGGTTGGAAGTATACCGAAAAAAACAGCGTTATTCCAAAAACTACTACTCGAAAGGACAATGTCCTCGTGAAAACATCTCATAGTTTCATTCAAAAAACAGCCGAAATAAAAAGATGATAATACCATCCAAAAGCTATAACGATATCTCATGGTTACGCGCATAGTCGATACAATTCTTTTTGAAAGAAAAAAAGAAAAAAAATACGAGCACACATACATACACAAAGAATGATGAGTCGAAATATTACCAGAGCAGATCAGCGTCCGATAGCAAATCGCCCAGTGAGTAGCTGTGCTCACTCATTTCATCTTCTTTGATGAGCTCAATGCCAACGCCGTTCAAAATCCGTTCGTCTCTAGATTAAATGGACATCTGCAGACTCCGTCCGCACGACGCGCACTCACACTCGATTCTCTTGCAGTGCCCCCCTTACAATTAACAACTGCAATTTAAAAAAAAAAAAATCACAATCGAAAAAATAATCCATCGGAGCAACGAAAACGGCTTAGAATCGTTGACTGATAGTTGCTCCAAATCTGTACTAAAAGCAAAACAGTTCTTTGCTGCCATATGACAACGCTTTGAAGAAGCTCTTTCATATACAAAGCGATTCGAGACGATTAGAGGTGAGTGGGCGTTGAAATTCACATGACTGGAAAACCTTAGAACTTTTAAAGAAAATGTGCGAAACGTAAACTAATTATTTAATAACTTGCAAGTTCAAGATTCGTAAAACATGGTTCAAGCTTTAAAAATATCTTTATTCAACCACATGCATACCAGCGCCACATCCTCAACGCATTCGTGTACTCTACTTGTACTCTGTTTAGTAGCTAGCTGCTGTTGTGCTGGTCGAAGGCGTGAAATGAACGAATAGAAGCTTATGCAAGAATCATAGTAGGCAGTGAAACGACTATTTAAAAATTATCATCAGTACCCACCTCGATATCTACCATTTAGTGATTCTGAACTTCAGCGTCGAAAAGCTTTTTTTAGAAAACTGCAAAGCATGCGTTTTGTAGCATGAAAACTACGCCCAAACCCAAATAATTTCAAAAAAACATCCTTCCTCAAAGAACGGCCTATTTTAATCAGACCTTGATCAGGCTCGATCACGATCGGTTAGAATAATCTCGACAACGGTTGTGTACCACTAAGAAATAAAAAGCAAAAAGATATACATTTATAAAATGAACGTGTGTATATACACATATATATATGTATATATATATGTATATATATACATATATATATATATATCTATATATGTATATATTTACACATACATATATATATATATGTATGTATAGTTAAAAAATGAAGTATAAGTGTTCAGCGAATCAATGTGCTCACAGAAATTTCTTAACTATTAAAGACAAACAACAGAAGATTACTTACAATGAAACCAAGAAAGCAATTTGACCTTCGATGTTCAACGAAAGATGAATGACTTGACAAACAAAGACTTCTGAATGGAAGTGATCATGCGAGCGAGCAAAATTCAGAGAAAGAGTATCACAAAGAAGTGCAGAAGCTTAGCAAAGTCTGACAAGGCGACTAGCGACCAAGGTTTGCTTTGTTGAATGAGAGGATGGCACGCCTAAAAAATACGAACATCGACTGAGTCACCCCTCCTCGAGCACGGCTAGCGCCCGAAAGCAGTTCTGACTCGATGTGTCTTCAAAATTATTACACGTCTTCGCTCGCCCCACTCTGATCGCTATCGCCCCAACCGCCCACACCACAACGTGATCGATTCCATACAGCCCGTTTCCGCATGAGAGCAAATCCTAATAAGAGCAATAATTACGCTGATTCTAAGCAAAATGATACAGCGCTTTTTTTCCTGCCTTTTTAACCTTTTCCTTTATGCAAACATATTTAACCCACTCCAACCCTGAATAGTTCATATTTATTAGCAGAGAGATGGGCATAAAATTCTTGTTGAGAAATGCACTTTGATGAGACCGACTTTGAGAACAGTAACATACAGTTAACTGTTCAAAACATCCCTGGCCAGTAGAATAAACTGGATACGATAATTTTTCACGGTTCTCACATCAGAAATGTTAGAGTAAGGTACATTGGCGCACATTTGAAAGAAAAGTGAAACAACGGTTTTCGAGATATTCGAATTCGGATAATAATAAATAAAATTCATTCGTAAATAGGTGAGGAGCAAATTATTAAGGATTCACGTGTGCAGAAATAAATACGAACTGTAATCTTCTTATACGCAAAAAAAGTGCGTTGTTGCATAGCGCTAATGTAAATGGTATTAGAGGCGTCTACGCAATCGAAAAAAAAAAACCTGACAAAATATTCAATAATCCACTGCAACGTCTCAGAAAATCCATGTACCCAAGTATTGTTGGAGGTATTTTGCAAATAAAAAAAACCGCAAGGAAAATAAAAGAAAATTTTGACTGGGGATTCATATAAAACATTGGGCGGTATTTATTATCGGCTCAACTGATGGACCGAACCACAAGAAGTGCATATAACTGAAGGCCCATACAACTACACTGGCTTCTGTAAGAGTTTACGCCTTTCTACGGGTAGCCGCTGCTGCGTTTGGGTATCTTATGGCAGAGTTCAGTCGCACAGAAATGCGGAGCAATCGTGGTGATCAGGAACGATGAAATAGTAGGCAACAGGAGCGGGCGTGGTGACGAAAAAGAAATACTGTAGTTGCGCAGACCATATACAGATACCGTACGCAGATACAACAGCAGATACCGTCCGCGCCGCACCACCGAAACTAAGCATTTCTGCATGATAAAATGGTATAAGTGATGAATAAATATAAACGACAATTAAGAAAACTACGTGGAGATCACGCAAACGAATGACATTAATGCTCAGATAACTGAAAACCGACTTACGCAGAACTACTTCAGCTGCTGCTTCGAATATTTTACAATCATTTTATGGAAGTGAAGAAAAAATGGAGGGAATTTGCCTTTCAAAAGTGGACGACTATAATACTTTGAAAGCGTAGAAGACTATACAGAAAGGGGAGAGCAGCAAACTGCACGCTCGATTTCGAGTAGTCGTAACTTGCCAAAAATCGCGAAAAGGAGAAAAACAGTAACAGAAAAGAAAAAAATGCTATTTAATTTGATCTTGCAAAACCAACACAGCTCGGAAACTGCAGGTGATATGCTTACATAAGTTATATGCTTATCTATGTCCAACAAGAAATAACCACTAATATGTCGTCGGCAATCACACATAATACTCTACGCGGTCACCGAATCAACGAAGAAACGCTACATTACACACCCATTATCAGATTTTTGATTCGAAAGGGACGAGTGACGTATGTAATCAGTGATCAATGATTCGATAATAAAGTGATTCGATAAAGTCACTAAAAGCAACAACAATTCATTTGCACACCTGCATTTAAAAGCAATTTTTAAAACATACTGCCCCGCCATTCAAAAGGCACCATCGACAGTCAAGTAACAAAATTTAAATGGACTGTGATATATCACATGAGGGTCAGGCTATAAGACTGGTAGATGGGTGGAGGAGTGCCGCATGAGGACAGGTGGAAAGGTGAGGAGATAGCTTATGAGAAAAGAGGTAGTGGATTACGGTGGAACAAAACTGTAAAAGAGAGACTCGAAGAAGGGAGGAAGGGGTGACGATGAGAATTGGTGAAGCGATTTAAGTAACGCTAATCAGAAATGTGCGTGCGACTTTTAGCAAATGAAGTTTAACTGCCAATGTTAGCTGCAAAATCGCTGCAATCTACTTATAAACCTATCTACAAGTGCAGAAGTAAAAAAAAGAAGTGAATCCAAACCGAACGAACCACGAAAAAACCGGGTGAAAACAACGCATGATTGCAATACAACCGATCAACTCGGCGAGCAACTTCTCCC
>JPKZ01002099.1:18836-61295 GCA_000803305.1 Toxocara canis | reverse complement strand
TGATCAGGACGAATTCGAACCACAACTTTCTGGTAATGGCGCTTTAATATCCATTTTGCTTCAATCGTTTAGAAACGCTAATCGCGATCGATACCCAACTTAAATCGTATTTTAGTGCCGACCTATTGAACTCGTCTATTGCTCGAAGCCTTTGATGGTAATCGCTTAGTTGCATACACTCGCTCCAACATCGGCGTATATTGCACTGATGAAGGTGTGTTCCAAATGGCGTACAATCTCCTTCTTCATTATACATATTCTTTTCTCGAATCTGCAACATAGATATGCTCTTTTTAAATGATGCTTAAGGCGCTCTAGTTCAATGATTGAATATTACCGCTTCCTTTCTTTTAAAACCACAAATACCTTACAGTACGTTTCCATTAAAAATGTTTGGAAGTTTTTGTACTATATTCATTCTACCGCATACTTCGCCATACTTTTCAAATAGTCCATCTGGCACTTTTTATGCTGTCATGTTGTTTTTATCATAATTTACATGAGAATGTGAACAGTCTGCATTTTGTCATAGTGCATGACAAATTACAGCACAAAAGATACAAGTATTATGCTTCTTCTTATCATTTCTTTAGCAGAAAAAGAGCATATAACTAATTTCATTTGACCCTCTGAAATCAAAAAAAAAAGTAACGATTACCTCGTTGACATCGAATCCATGCTGCTCAGCTAACTGCTTTAGCATAGTTTCGGTGGCGAACATTGCTTGTGGAGCGCCAAATCCTCTGAACGCCGTATTGGATGCGAGATTCGTTTTGCAAATACGCCCATAGATATCTGCGTTCGGCCAACGATAAACGCTATCCGCGTGCACCATTGCACGACCTCAACAATCGTTTACTTTTTAGAGATTTGGTATACAATTGTTCTAAATCGCAACTCTTCAATATTTCGCAAAGTAGCCGATGCGAATCTCGACAATGCATATAGCACTTGGATCGTGAAACGATTGCTTAGTGTATTTCAATGAAGAGCAATGAAGCGAAACTTCCAAAGACATTCATTTCGAAATATTCAAATGACTCATTTCTTTTTTAAATTCGTGGACTTCGAAAACTTCACGTTAACCTTATCGACAAATACCTTGCGGTATTTTTTTTTGTTTGCAAGCATTAGTATTTCATGCAATGAGCTCTTTGGATACACTAATCGTTCACATCGTTCGCCAGAAAAACTCGATGCTGAAGAAAGAGTCCGATGTTCAAGTATTCCAAACACGCTTTTTTTAATGACTCTAAGCTTACTAGGACTTTTTAACATTGTTCCTCTACCCGTGGATAAGGGTGTTCAAAAAGACATGAAGAATGTTGGCCACAGAAGCGCAGTGCTTACGAGGCTGTGATCTAAATCGATGATCCCCATCGACCATCACGATAACCGCACAGATCCACACAGATCATCCCGTTAACAAGTAGCAAGTAAACTGACTCATGACACCGATGGACATATCCCTGGTATGGCCACAGTTGCTCGTTAGTTTCCACTCGACGTTTTCGAAGGTTCCGTCTTTTCGAATCGCTATTTTATAGTCGCATTTGAATGGATGCCTCGTGCCGGACATTGCCATGTCGTCATAACGCTCTACCGAACACTTCACTGGTTTAGACAATCTACAAGCTTTGCATGTCAAACAATGAAGCTCATTCATGAGTTACTGGTTGGTGAATTGCGTCCAATTGTTTTTGTCACAGCCAAAAGCAGCGACAATTACTAGCAAATCTATAAACAATCTGGTTTTTTCTCTTGAAATGTCGCTTTATGAGGTTCGAAGGAGACAAAAAGTGAGACCGACATTCACCAAATTAGCAAGAATTGAATACTTACATTATTTGTCTAGGTTTTTTTCAACCGCTAGAAACGGTTTAAAATATGACAACAAAGTAAAAGTCTACTCTCATGATCCCTTAGTCTTCCACAAATTTTACTCTCAATTATCATTTCTAAAAAGTTCATCTAAAAATTTATTTGTGACAGAGTGCAAAGCATCCATACTTTACAGCAGCGATCGCAGCTGGTACAGCAAATAACGATGCGCAATGCGCCTTTCCGCCAAAACCACCGCCAATACGTCGTACACGAACGGACACTTTATGCTGCGGAACGTTGAGTGCTTCCGAGATCATCACCTGAGCTTAACAGCTTCTTTTTTTTGTCGGTCATGATATCGACGTTTCGATGCCTCTCAGTGATCAGTCGGATGTATAGGATGAGCCGAATGTTCTATTTTTGAATATTTTCAGATGTAGTAAAAGAAGGGCGCGTTGGACGCGCTTTGGCAAAGTTGCAGCTTGCAAATCGCACTGTGGCGACATGGTGTCTGCGCACGTTATTGTATGCAAATGTGTACGGTGCCGCTGAAGCTGAGAAATTTAGGTGGTGTATCAGAGCACAATTTTTCCAGTATAATATCACAAAATATTAGCTAAAAGATGCAATAACGTTCAGTCATAAAAATAAAAATTCTCGATTTATGAAGGCTGTTTTCTTCGAGTCAACGGTCCACTTTGCGCCTTACTGTCGCAGCCGGCACATCTTTATGCAAAACCGCCTTATAGCTTCACTTTTCTTTGCACAAAAATCGCAACCTTACACAATAGTATGTTAAAAAGAGAGGATCAAAGCACGAAAAATACCTCTTCACACCTGCACAATCATTATCCGTCACACATCGATTTTTCCTATCAGATTCCTTCCTCTGATCAGTTTTTCTGACAGTTCTGATCTAACAGTTACATGCATCGCTTATATCCATAAGAATTTGCAGCACTTTTCTCCTAAAATAAATTCAATGTCTGCTCATTCACCTGCACTTCGTTGACGTTTTGCGTGGACGAAACAACCGAAATTTCGTCGCATTCACCCGGAACGACGAGGCATTGATGAGTCTCGAGATAAAAGTGTTCCTGAGCGCCACATCTAATGCTGCCAGATGTGACATAGTCGTAATTCGACCAATTGAATTCAGCCACCTTGTCTCCTTTGAGAAGAGAGCTATGTACCTGATACAAGCGATTGTCCAAATAAGAATCCCTGCTTTCCGCATCCTGAACTCGACTCATAATTTATTGGCGTAAATTTGTTCAAAACTGTAACAAAAGAGATAATATATTCAATTCTGAATGACTGACTCAGTGATGCCTTCAAGTTTTTAGTTCAAAAATGCAAGTAAAGTGCGCTTAATTTACAGCATTGTAACTTACATGAACAAGTATCGCCGATTCTTTTGTTTGGCGTTCCATTTTAAAGTGATACTGGTGGTAAATCGAGTTCAAGTTCGTCTTCGGAATGGCTCATTTTTTCCACTCGGAAGAACTGTTTGGCAAATTCTTTCGTCGAGGCAGTATAGTGATTCAAATAAATGATATGGTAGACAAAACTATACCTCCATTGTGACAGTTGCTTTATGAGGCGTACAGTCGACCTTAACGAGATTTGCAGCTCTTCGTGCCGTCTCGTGATCAACAGCAATTATCGCACCTATTGGCTGCCCATAATAGGTTATCTTAATGCCAAAAACATTAGCCGATTTCTTTTCATGCAAACCCTCAAAGAATTTTAAAAGTTCGCATGGATTGAATATTGCTGATGTGAAATATTTAACAACACATAGAAATGAAATGGTACAGCAACAACATTACGGATAAAGGTGCTGCTGGTGTGCACAGCGAAAGACAGGAGTTTAACAAGATCTAGATGTTATTCGGCTATTGTGGATTTAAAAGGATCTTGCCAAAAAAAGGAATTTAAAAGTTATCTTGGCAAAAGGAATTTAAAAGATTTTTGCCAAAAATTATGCAAAAATGGAAAGTTAAAAGTGTGCTGTAAAACTATATATTCAAATGAATTTTAACAGATGACGATAAAACAAATGTTTATTTAGCAAGCATTTTTTCTTATATATCTAATTACTTATGCGTAATGATGGCGATCAGCCGACAGCTCTTATTGTCCTCCTTCAGGTAGCCATATCTATCAACTGCCGTCGTTCATAATAATATTGTACGAATGAAAATGCTGTCTCAAATAAGCTGAAGTAGTTCTAGTAGTAACACACAAATAACGGTACATTTTCTTCGACAAAAACCGGTGTATCTCCACCGATGAGAAAACCACTGCGTACATCGTGCCTATCAATATAAGCAACAACGCCAGGCACTTTGAGCGCTGCAGTTGTATCGACGCTTACAAGTTCCCCACATGCGATGGACGAGAGCACAAACGCCAAATGCAAGACTCCTTAAAATCGTCCAGTAATAAATGGTGTGGTCATTGTAAAATTTCGTGAGGGATTTACCTGGTCACTTAGTAAATTGGCTGCATATAAGTAACAAAACAAACATGAATTACTATTGACCGCTGAATAACAATGAAAAAAGAACGATAGTCAGCGTTCAGCTGTTTACACGGTGGCTAGCTGACGTTGGAGGGAGTTAGTGTGCTTCTGACGAATTGAAAGTAAGTCGAAATATTTTGAAAACTCAACAAACCAGTGCCGTTATGCACTAGGACAGTCACAGTGATACGCAGAAGGTAGTCATTCCGTTTCCGGTAAGATCTAAAATGTAAACTGGATAGTTTGCCGTAGGTATCCCAAAGAATAATATGATTGAATGAACTCTTTCTGAGGCAAATATCGAGAATGATAAGTTTTTTTTCCGTTTCTTTAAATTCTTTCTAAAGCAAAAATCCTGAAATCGCGGCCTCAGCAATTTGCTTATCACTGGTGACATGTAATAGCTGAAGCGTTTGTTGAGCAAAACAACGATTTCGAGCGAGCTTTCAAGCCGTAAAATGATTGCTGTGACGCTTATACATGGATAAAAAAGCATCTAGTTGTTTGCATCATTCACTTTTTCGGTAGAATTGGTTCATGGAAATGAGCGCTTAATGAACATGCTTTCACCGAGTGCCAGAAAGCCTCGTTTCATAGATTCAAAAATTCAAAATGGGACGCAACACTATCACATACTGATGTAACTCGTCACCCAGGCTACGAATAAAAAAATAAATAAATAAATATAAATAAAAATAAAAAATAAAAAAATTTAAAAAAAAACTCATCTGGCTATTTCATATAGAAAATACCGATTACCTGGCACTTCGATATCGTCACAGTAACGTGCTTCACCAGTTATTTGACGAATTGCTGACTGATGCAAAATGGGTCTGCCAACAGGATCATGCAACGGTTGTTGGTTTGGAACATCCTGAAATACTAAGGAAACTGCGCTTGAAAACTCTAAGGGTTTTTTTTTCGTTTAACTTAGGCTAGGCTTACGGTAGAACAAGGAATACCAATTTCGAATGGTATGTCAAAATAGGTTCTTCACATATCGTTAGCAACTCCATGTTTCATTTTAATGGATACCCTATGACATTATTATTCTTATTTTAACAAAAAGTGACTTTTAAAGCCATGCCATAGCATATCCAGATTTTACTGCTAATTATGTTTTGTTTATGTCTTATTATTTCTCAAAAAACTCAAGAAAGCAGAAGAAATCCAATGGGATAATTATAAAAGTGATGGTACCTGATATAGCTGTGTAGATGTGAACTTTTGGTAACTGTCGTTAAAGAGCTTTTCATCTGCCATCGTTGATGAGCTTATCTGAATGAGATCAAAATAGACCTTAAAAAGCGATTAGCGTTCGTTCACGTTACTTGCTTTGTGCTTTATATGACCATATTCGTTCCACCTGTGTTCCGCGCGTTTCAAGGAAGGCTTTTTCCATTATCAGTTACGTGACACAACACGAGTACGATGATAAATAATGATGTGTGTATCTCCGTTGAAACAGTCACAAATCAGAATCTTTATTTCCTTGCGACCTATCGTGCGCTTTGCTTGATCGTTGTTCTAAGAACAGAAATTTCTTAAACTATGCAGGCCCAACTTCATATAATGAACAAAGGTGAAGAGTATTTAGAAAGCTTCAAACAACTGCTTTAACTTACGTTCAATTGCTTTTCGACATACATGAAAAATTTGAAGAAGAACGACAATGCAAGTGCTTGTCGATAGCGCTCCATTCCTCCAGGTACACCAGGCGAGAGGGCAAACTCATCAGCCAACTGGTCGATAGCTAGATCAAGCAATTGACGGTCCCATTTCCTGAACGGCGATGGGATTTTATTTTTTGGTTGCTAATTTGCAAGTGATGCGATATCAGCGCTTCGCAAGTTATTGAGAGAAAAAGCTCAAAATCACTAAAGTGACCACAGCACTCTTTTTTGGTTTATGTCGTTTTGGAACAGGGAATACGTATGTGTTTGCTTTCAAAACGATTCTGAGCCATACCGTTATTTATGTACCCCAACTCCGTTCTTCGTAACGATAGTGTGAACGAGTTGCTGAACTTATCATGCTGGAATCATTCGATTATTTGAAGCCATATTATGCCAGGAAAGTTAAACATGAAATTCGACAACGACGATGCCCAAATTACAAATTAAAGTGTTGAGAGATTTTGAGACACGAACAATTAGCAAAGTTACTTCCCAACGAGGGCGCTTGAAGTACAGCATGCGAGTTTCGCTGTTTGAGCCATACCACCGTAAGCAATTCGAACACTGAGCACTTCAAGTGTTTGCGGTTCGAGCCGAACTGAGAAGGCACCGTTCACGATTGCGATATCGTCATCTCGCCGTTGTGCTTGTTTGTAAACTTCGAAATACTCGTTCTATAAAATCTTTTTTGCCTCTCTTTACTAAATGCGATTCTGTCCTCAGTACAATAGCCCAATGAGGGAGATGATAAAGTTGTATGTTTGTTGTAATACGCGTGAGCTTTACTCGAAGTGATATATACAAGAATCAATCTCTCTCGTTATATAAAACGATCCATATCACTTTGTTGATGATCATTTATCTCGTCAATCAACCAAACCTCTCGTGGAAACATTCACATGTCTAAATTTCCTGACCAACGATTAAAGCAAATTCTATGAAAACTGCCTATGCGTCCGTCATGCAGATTATGCGATTTTTGAATTTCTGATTACGAAATCGCACTCAGGTAGCTGCAGCTAGAACCCAAGTTTCCCCGCATGCGAAGCGAGGCTCTACCACTGAGCTACTGCCGCCTATCTGTAACTAAAATACCTGGCCATTTACATACTACGTCGATGTTGGCTATGAAATAACGGAAATATCATAATTGGTAGTAATTTTTTGACTAGAACAAATTACTTACTTGTTCAGTGAGTGGTATCCATATTCCTTTAATGATTTCATCGTCACAAATAATCGTTTTACGATAATCGATAAAAAATTTCTCATCCACTGCAACAATTCGTTCTCCATTCGATGCAGAAATGAGCACAACGGATGCGTTAGCGACCATCCAAATCGGATTCAAATCGCTTATTGGCGATGCAGTTGCGAGATTGCCAGCAAATGTCTTCAAGAGTAAAAAGTGTTTCCATGTGATGTCATGTGGACAATTTTGAATTAGGATTTGTTGTTTTGCGTTTACCAAATAAAATTTTATCTTTATGGCGATTAAGCAATTTTGCATAAGCAAATCCAATTAGTTATCGCTTAACATATCAAATCAGTAACAACATTGCTTATTATTGTTTCATTGCTGATCATTAAATAAAAAATGCTCCAATTATCTTCTCCAGCTGATTTGTAAAGCCAATATATTGGGTGAAGATTGAGCGACTAGTGAAGACAAAATGCTGAATAATGGGTGGAACATCTTTTTGAAATATTGTAACCCTTTTTTTTATATATCGGCTCAATATTCTTCGAAATATTATTGCTTTCAGCGAAACTATAAAACATAGATATGATTAAGGCATAACATCTAGAAGAAAATTGTTTACCGCAACGCTACGAATATGTTTTCCGGCGAACCAATGTAGCATCTTTTGCACTGATCGAAGCACACCGCTTTTGTTTTCTTAAATATGTAAACGCATCAAAAAATGTTAATATTTTGATATCGATTATTCATTAACATTTTCGATACTAATTTGTAGTTGTGAAAAAAAAGAAACGATACAAACAAATCTTTGTGTGTTCTAAAACAAAACATTTTTGTTACATATAATTTTGAGAACTTTTAAACATCTGCAACCGCTTTGATAAGTACAACGTTGCAATTCTCTTAGAGGTTGAGATATAACACTTCGGTAATTATTCAGAGTTAACTATTGTGAGTACTTTCGATCCTTTGAACACAAACTTGGAATGAACCAGCCGCTTTTGAGAGAAAAGATAGCAAAATGGAACTGCAAAGTCACTATCGCTTTTTCGACTTTTCTCACACATAAATCACTCAGCATCTGTACAGTCTACGATTTTCTTTCATTCCTGCAGCAGTAAAAATAAATCCCCGTAAAAGTGTATGTAAGTTTGTCTGTTGCACACACATCTGACTATCAAATTTTTGTGTTGATTGAGAAAAAAACTTCGACAGTTGATATTGTTTTAGTTAGAATGAGGAAACGGTCAAACCTGGGACGCGTTTAGCGAACGAAGTAAGCATATTACTCATATCGTTAAGGCTAATAGCCGCACCGATATAAGCTCCTTTGTGTTCATCAAAAAATGATTCCAACAATTCAGGAACCTGAAATTACGCTCAAAATCATAATTTAAAACCTGCATAAAATACCGCTGAGAACGGTTTAACAAAAACAACTTCGAGAAGAATGCTTAAGACTTTCAATGATGTGAAACCTGTCGTACCTGTTTCGGATTGATATAAGTAGAGACGTGATTGAACTGAAATTTAAGTTCAACACCGAGTTCCGTGTTGCCACAAATGATTTTCGCTTTCGGATAGTGTGCTTTCAGTGCCAGCAGATCTGTCAGTGTTTTTGGTTGGAACCATACGATATCGTTTTGCATCATACAGAAAGATTTGCTACACATTGGGCGTGCCTACAATAAATCACTCTGTCAAACAGCCTTATAAGGCATCTAAGGCGTATTCAGGAAGAGCTAGGTGATAATTTCAATAGATCTCAGGTTATGGGGCATAAAACGGCTATTATCACGAGGTAAATGAAATGGATTATCCAGCACATCGCTGCATCCGCTTCTAAGAACAACATTTTAACCTTCTGAAGCAAAAAAAACCATCTTCGTAACACTAGAGATAAGCAGATATAAATTTTCAGTTGATGATGATTCGTTACATTCAGATAAAAACGATTCTTGAAACACTGCACAGTCAAAAAGTTTAAATAATCGGATTTACTTACTGGAAGGAGACTCAACTTTTCTGTGAGTGATGCATTTTTATGCGCAAACGCCTCAAAACATACTATGAATAAACGCGTAATATGTACAATGCACATTAGAGTCCTTCACTCCTTCAGATGAGCTAAACGTTCCTTACCAATAGAGCTGGAGGAAATACCAACTCTTGACTGGGATCGTATTTGGAGCAGCCGTAGAACTGTGTTAGCTTAGATAACTGAAATAATCTATAACGTGATCTATATATATATAGACTTTCATCTACAAGACTAAAGTCAAATCAGTTAGTCAGGCGTTCATAAATATAAATTCAGTTCGGAGCAGAATCGTTCAAGAACAGCCACTTGAAGCTTATGAACTGCGTTGCTCCACAGTTACAGTTTATGAACTGGAAATCTTACCGGTTAAATTTAATGTTATGAACTGGAAACCTTACCAGTTAAATTTAATGAACTGGAATGTTCCCAGTTACAGTTTATGCAGCTAAATGCTCCATCTAGTGTTATGAATTCATACGTTGCAATCGTAGGCTGAACCTGTTGTTCAACAATGCGGTAAGTAAATGCTATAAAATGCAAACATTTCATATTACTGACTGGATGAATCAAGTGCCGAGTCATTATATCGTTACGATATCAGCCCTTACAGCAACCTCAATCAACGTTCCTATCTAAATGCATGATGCAAGCGAAATTGCAGCTCCTTCGGTATAAGAAAGATCTCTGATATTATGACTCTCCTTCTCCGTTTTTTGAGATCAAGATCAGTTATTGATGCTGCCCGTCTGCCGCTAAAGGAAAAGGAGCAATCATTCTTTTGTCTGCGTCCAGATGTGCCGAAAAAAGAACGTACATGGCTTTCCATATGATAAGTTCTGGGAGGATAACAAATCAGGGCTTTTTTCGGGGGGGGGGGGGGGGGGGAGGGTGGGGCGAAGGGGGCGTCGCTTGAGTGAAGGAGTGAGAAGCTGGAGAAGGTGCATATCATGAAAGAAACAGTTTGCATGTGAAACGCGGAAATCACTGAGTTAATCTTTCTAAAGGGTAACCAACCTCTTTTCGGTCATTAACGACAGCTTTTTGTTGCTTGCATTTGCAATGCACATTTTCAACAGCGCAATCTTCCATATCACCGTTCAGTGTTGAATTCTCAGCGAATGAGTAAAATGCTTCAAGAATGGGTCGATATCCTGTACATCGACAAAGGTTGCCTCAAACAATAAACTTATTGTCAAAAAGAACATAGCAACATCAAAAGTTAACGACAATCATGGTGAACGAGTTGTGGTTGCACAATTTTATGAAAATACGCATAGAAAGCGACCGATTCTTTCACCCTTTCCGAATTGGTCATCAGACGAAATATTAAGTCTTCAAAAGGTCAACATTTTGAGAGGAAATAATTTTTTTACGAATTTGTAAAGCTACATGAACGAAAGCAGAATGGTATTAAGAGTTATGTGGATGAAGCTCATTAGACGTACGAAAATAATATGGTGACAAAACACCGTAAGACATTTCAGTAGGCAAACAAGAACCAATTTTTTGCCATTTATTATAGGCACCAAAATTTAGCACTATGGGCAGTTTAAAGAGATCATGCTGAGGCGTAAAATTAACCTTGTATCGCCTCGTTTATTTCATCTTTAGTTGGATTTGGATTATTTCGAAGAAGGGTATACATAGCCATCACGAATCCCGGTGAACAAAATCCGCATTGACTACCATGAGCCCTAAATAAAGTCAATTTAGAGAAATATTTCTAGCGAACTGTTCAGCATCATTTATTTTATGGAGAAATCGTGCTTGGAATTCTTTGATTTGACAACTGTTGAACAGAAAAATTGGGTTCTGTTATCCTTCACATGAAGAAAAGGTCTGAAAAATCGGCAACGTGAAAGGTCGGATCTGTTTTACGGTTACCATGAAATTTCCTCTGGGCAAATTATGTGGTTTTCAAAACTTTATCGGATATTTATTCATGTCTGTCTTTATTGAATGTGAAAAAGTTTTAAAGTGGTGCGCATACCTCGCAAGCCTTTCCTGGATAGGATGGAGTTTTTTGGTGTTACCAATTCCTTCAATAGTTGTTATCGCTTTTCCAAAAAGTGAACAAAGTGGCGTCAGACAAGCGTTCACCGAATAGTGCCTGTAATTGTGTAATGTAAAGTCTTTTAAGAAGAAAGCTGAGATTCCGTTTTCCATTTACGGCAACCATCTATCTGATCAGCACATATTGTTTCACGACAGAACTAGACAAAGCTATCGAACTGTAGTCAAACCGATTGCGATATAAAAACTTTTTTTTTCTTAAACCACAAGTCTTTTTAGTCCCTCACAGATATTTCACAGTCATCGTGTACTACCGAGAAAGGGAAACTCATAATTCGCACAACTTTTGCGAATTAAAAAAAACAGTCCTACTTAACGAAATTACTAAGTTTCATATAGTGTAGCGCATTGCTATCGACAAACGATAAAACGACCTCATTTATCGACATACGATTCAATTTGCTAAACAAGTTGTCAATGCATGATATCACGACTGTTGTTAAATGTTTTCAAGTATGAAAAGTTGATGACCTACTCACGGCCACCATATCAAATTATTGGTAATAATTGATACGCTTTAAATAACTCAGCTTCCGTCTGGCTCGCACCATTGAGTTTAGATCTTCACGATTAACACCATCGATAAATTTTTTCACGCATTTCTTGACGAATTTTTTTGCAGTTTAATTGCTTCCACTTCCGGTGGTTCAATTGCGAATAATTAATGAAAAAGAAATTTTTGTCATTAGAGTCGCCTCTCCAATGCTACCAGTAAGGAAGTGTAATGCCATTAAATAACTTGAACGTACGAAATTTGAAAACACTTTGCTGTACGTTCGCTGTAAAGTGTGCTCACTTTGAACGAAGATCATTCTTTAGTCAACTATTAACATTTGCAATAAACATTGCAAAACCTCATTGAAAAAGAATCATGCGCTCCTTTTCAGCCTCATTTTTCATATCGAAGAGAGTGCAATTGCAACAAAGCTCTTTTGCAAAAACGTTTTCGAGAAACACAACAAAAGTATGTGTTCGACGAACGCAACAATACACTAGCTTTCACATTATTTTCAAAAGCTTCTTTTGTCGTTCAACTTGATGTTTGCATATCACAGCGCACACAATAATGCTATACGATCGTTGGTGCATACACGTTTAGAAATTAGTAAAATGAAAATGCCAAAACTTTCTCGCAGTATACTTGTATCCGCTCAGCATCAACAATCAATGTTCAACAAATTGCAAAGCACGCCATGGGATTTGCGTAACATGCGTTTTCCACGGTCGGGTTGGATGAATGAGTGCAATCGAAACTGCATATAGGCGATTAGCGTAGGCTAGTGGCTAAACTTACTCAAGATTCAGTTCTTGTCGTCGCCTAGCCGACAATTCACGATTGCTGGTGCTCAGCCACAAATGCCATACATGCGTATAAACACTGCTTTAATATAACGTGCTATGCAGAAGCAACTTCACATGCAGCGCATGGAAACAAACCATTCGTGAAGAATTTGCATGATCGGGCAGATCAATTTATAAGTTTGTTTCATTTCCATCGGTTGCTGATGAAGTAAAAAAAAATCACCGAATTTGACCATCGGTCGGGTTCAGCTCCGAAATCATCACAGTGCACGCGCCGCATCCACCTTCATTACAACCAATTTTCGTGCCTGTTAGGCGCACTGCAATCAGCAATACTTTCATGTTCTCCAAGCGGCATATCATCTTGAGTCCAAGCGTATTATGATATTCGCTAAGTGAGCAAATGAAAATCTATTCAACGACAACAGTTGAAATTTTTTGTCTGAACATTTTCATTCTATATATATATATATATAGAATGAAAAAAAATATATATATATAAATATATATATTTATATATGTATATATTATTTTGAACCAACAGTTTGCCAATTATCTGTTGGGTAAAATTTACCGTTACAAAATAATAATTCCGGAATTGCATATTCCGAATTATGAATCGACCTGATATTCGCGGAATAGAGAAAAAGCGCCATATTTCCCTTTTCCTTCCATTTAAGCTAATCGTTATGTTCATCAGACTAATTGACGAAATATGGTAGGCTACATTTAATTTTGCAGGTCCTCCTAAAAAATTTCTTCCTCAATTATATCACGGATGATATTCGACCAGTAGATTGAAGAAGTGAGCAATGAAGTAATAGTTATGTACTTCGCTATACTGTCGCTTTCGTGAGTTATCAATGTGTGTTTTTTACAGATTTTGATTTCGCAGTCACCGAACCATTTCCAATGTATCAGGTACTAAGAAATTTTCCGGTGACACTGGTCACAGAAAAATGCCAAAGTACTAAGACGATGAAAAAAAAAAGTATATCGCAGAATAATGGCGATACTTTTGAATTTTTTTTAGAATCCCATCGAATTATACTCCCACAATTTTGAAATCACATGAACAGCTCATGAACAAAGCAAAATAAATAAGTATTTAAATTTTCGATTAAGTTCTCTAATATATTTTCAGTCACAGTGTATTCGTTGAAGAAACTAACGTTTTTCACGCAAATATGCGGCAAGTGTAGTTCGTGGGTCAATCGAACGCTCTTGAACTCTGTTACCGTTCACATAGAAGATTAGCTCATGGAAATCATAGTCGTTGCAAAGTTGCTTTTTGCTCGCTTTTTCTTCGTTTCGACTCGTTGGGCTCATTGTGAAATGAACTTGACGGAAGTGCACGCTAACAGTGAATGGAATAGCGAACTATTCCTTAAAATAATTGTTTATGCGTTAAGCATTTTTAAAAATAATTTTCAAATTTAAACGAAGTATTCAGCTTTAGAGCTTATAGCATATAGGTGAACATTTCTGTGCAAAATTTTTGAGCTCAGTGAATTTTTTTCTTAAAAATAAATCGATCTCAATAACATGGCCTCGCTGAAAATAGTAATATATTAAATCACTTCATCATGATCCGGATCGATTACAATAAATCACTTCATCATGAGTCGAAATCACTTTATCTTCTCCAGTCGAAACCGCAATTTTTCCAATGTGAACACCGATTAGTTTCGGGCTTATTGCAAAACCGAGCAGGGCGTTTTCCAGTTTAGAAAAAAAAAATAGAAATTTTGACCATCTCTGACTCATTTGATCGTATTTGTCGTGAAACGACTGTATCTACTCATTCCAAAGATATAAAATGCTCTACATTAGAAATCGCAAAAGTGTGTGTGTAGCGGCGATAATTGTAAACCATCTCATACTTAATAATACATATGTACAAACAATATGATTTTTCATTTAAGAAATAATTAAAATATTTCAACTTTAAAAAATCCATTGGATGAAAGAGTGTATGATGATGTTTGTGATAGCAGCATTAAGTTGATGCATTATGCGCTCATCACTTTATTGAAAAGCGACGAAGTAGTAATTTGAGGAAAAAGTTGCTTGAAATAAATTCAGTTTCTATGTGAAATGAAATCGCATTACTAATAAGTATAGAAAATTCTAAATCCAAAAACTGAAATGAAACCTGATTCGGTTTGGAAATGATGAGTTCAAATTGCAAGACGAAAGTATCGCGGAACGGTCGAAGTTGAGCTGCTGTCAAGATGTTTTGAATTTAAGAGGCATGCAAGAATGTACTTTTAAGTGGCAGTGTTACATTGGAAGTATGCTGATAACAGATGACGATACCAACGAAAAATATTACACTCCAAAATACGAAGACAATTTATCGATATAAATACCAACTTATTAAGGCGTAAACATAAGATAGCAAAAAGGAAAGATGTCTAGAAGTTCGCTTTCGGATTCTATCCGTTCTCATCCAAATTAATGTTTATTGCCGACGATTTAAGATTTATTAAGTTGGCTTCATTAAGTTGGCTCATCAATGGCTAATTTCAAAGAAACTTAAGAAGAATTCACTAGAGAATATATCAGATAGAAGCAATTCATTTTTCTAAGATTTCTGCGTATGTTCGCTAGTTAGTTATTCATTCAAATCAAATGAAAGTTATAGCACATTAGGTTTCTAATATTTGGTTAAACAACTAAATGTATAAAATTATGATATGGAAAAGTAGAGAAGGAAAGGGATTGGGCAACGCCTTCAAGAACTCGATACGAGCTTCGCTGATGGTGAGAGGCGCACCAACGAAAATGAACACTGTGCAACGTCCTCGAAGAATCTGGAGATTTTCAAGTACAAAAAGTGAACAAAACCTCTGTTAACTCGAAATTTTTTAAAGGTTCTTCGGAGAGACGTCTCAATTTCTGTTCGAGGTCGTCATAAAGATTTTTGAGGGTGAGGTAACCTGGTGTTGAAAGAACGAAAGCTTAGTCGATTTGGTTGGGTCAACCAAAAATGGTGTACAAGTATGCAACTGCACCCAACGAATGTTTTGATTGCTTATTTTAACCACTTAGTAGCTTTTAGCAATAGCCGTTCATCTCTGGTTGATAAAAATATGAGAAGAAGAAAAATATCAAAACTAAATAATCATTTGTGGAAATATTAACGCATTCGAAAAATGGCTCTATAAACAGCGAAAATTTTTATGCAAGAGGTTATCAAATTAGGTCGCCATGACAAATTCATGATTTTCTCACCTTCGAAGAAGTTCCGCTGCCAAACTTTTCAGAGCTCACAAATTTCAGAACTCAGAACTCACAAAACTCACAAACTCACAAACTCACAAATAGTTGCTCCGTGAACATCTTTTTGAAGTTTATTTCGAAGTAGATGAGACGATGGAGATCTAAGCATCTGATATGGAGTTTCTAGCTTAGTCGAGTCGAAAAACCCTCATTCGAAACGTCTGAGTTTCTTGATTCGTCAATGAGCTTTCCACTATTTATGAATGCCAAGCTGAAAGCTCGATATAGGAATATTTTCAATCACGTTCACTGTAAATTACTTGTTCGTTATTTGATGTGAAGAGAATGAATGTTGAGTGAGGTGGAGGCCACTGCCAATGTTTTCCGATCACAGAAAGGATGGAAGAATCTCCGTGAGAAAGAATATAAAATGCTTGATGTTAGCCTGATAACGGTGATTGAGTCAAACGAACAAATGCCATTCCGACCATCGAGTAATCTCTGGAAACCAAAATAGCGATGAAGGAAATGGGCCACTTTACTATTTTTAATTTACTAAAGACTACTTGCATTATGCTCAGCAGCTGGCATAGTATAATATATCTTTGAGAAATTAAGGACGAACAGAGGTCAAGCACACATATTATGTTTACAGTTTATGAAAGCTGACAAAGTGGCAAAGTATACAAGGGATTTATAGCACTGAGGAATAGAGAGTAGAAGTCCTTAAAGCTGCGATTTCCATGGCTCGAAGGACCATGAAACTTTCGAATGCTTTCAGTGAATGAAAAGATATTATTGGATAGAGTTTTCCTCGGACATGGAAATAGCGCTTCACCGTTTCTAGCTGCCATTTTGGTATCGAAATGATGCAAGGTAAGTAGAGTTAAAATGACGCAGACAGACAAATACGTGCTTGAAAGAAGATGTTTTTAAACTGTAAAGTACAACTGGTCATCTTCAAATGATTTGCGGATTAGTTTGTAAAATGCGCTTGAAAGTTCAGATGAGTTTTAATGACTATCGGTTGTACCTGTCGATGCGTCGACAAACTGTCAATCCGCCCGTATTCAAGCCTCTAATCTACAATAGCATGGCGCACAGAGAATCGAGTAATAGCAAATGAAAATTGTTAACGAGGCTGTCCGTCATTGACGGAAACATATCAGAATTTCTTAAAGTACGCTATATCTTAACCGTGCGCTCAAAAATTCCATAAACAACGCTCTTGAAATTTTCAGTGTTGTTCGGTTCACTTTAACTTCTTTCGTTGTCTCTCCAGTTTTCATAAAACATATGCTACCTTGCCTTCATTTAAATCTCTTTGCTTCCATCGATTTCGAAATCGATTGAGCTTAGACATTCTCGTTCTTGTTCTTAGCGCCCGGGCCTTCAGTCCGATGTCTCGATGTTACTGGGGCGATCGCATGCCGTAGCTAGTTGTTAATACCACCCGCTAGGTGGGCTGTTAGTGGCATGGCGGGAAGCAGCCGGGAATCGAACCCAGGTCTCCCCGTATGCGAAGCGGGGGTTCTACCATTGAACTACTGCCCCCCTCAAGCTTAGACATACTTTGATAAAAATTTACTGACTGAAAATTTATCAGTTATATTCGTAACATGTATATGTGGACGAGTTAGCGAGATAAATCGTATGCGACGGATAATTTGCCAGTTTTACTATGGCAGTTGGCACTCGGCCGAGACGAGCTCTCCTTGCGCAGATGTCGGAGTGGAAAGTAGAACATAGTCCCTCGTCAAGGACAATGCAGCACTAAATTCAATTCTGTATGAATCGATTTTAATTTGCAAATTATCTTTACCGACACGAGACGGAATTCCAACCAAAACGACTTGCAGAGTTGGGCAAAATTTTGGGGCCAGATCCAAGCTAGAAACTCAGTAGAAGTTTTCGATATACGAACGACAATTTCTATATTTTCGTTATTCGGAAATTGTGCGTTCTAACTGTTGACGGATTGTCAAATTTCAGTGATTTGTTCCAACTGCCATCGAAAATTTCTTCATTCAAATATATGTTATGAGAACTTAAGGCCAACTTTGAAAGATTCAGGCTCGCCTAACCTTCATAATGTTACAGGTGGATGATTACAATGTAAACGTTTATATAGCGCAGATCTTACTAGTAAGTTGATGAAGAATATGCTATGGACGAATTATATTGTGTCTGTGTGGACAAGGCAAGTCAAACTTTCTTCCTTATAAGCCCACTATTTTGTCTGCGCACATGAAAAAGTTGAATAGTTGGAAAAAAAGTTTTGCACTGCTTACCAAACACTTGCCTCAGCTGCACTACTACGCGCTAAGCATTCCCATCTTTTTCTCCACCATTTCTCCCCGATGACCTGAACCTCAGGCGGCAAAATTTGATCACTCTGGCGATCAAATTTCGCGGGATAAAGAATGGAGATCTTTCAGCCTGCATGGTCGTGGAGATCTTCACACCTTTTTCCCTACTCTCCCTGTCCCGCGCTGGGGGAATTTTCTTTCTTGGTAGCACCCTGATGGAATTGTCAGACAGTTGTAAGATCGACCAAATTTTGTCGAATCAACGAAGATCGACATCGCATTGTTCGTCCAAATAGAAATCACTGCGTTCGCTAATCACGTACTCACTTCTTTGCTTTCCAGGGAAGAAAAACTACACATTGAAAGGATCGCATTTAATTTTCTTCGTTTCACTACAAGTTTCTGAACGGCTTGTCAATTTTTTTCATCGACGAGATTTTCGATAGAACCCGAAAGTCAAGCAAATTCGAGATTTTATTGGCGTCTTCTTCCTTAGCAGGTTGTATTTGTTACGTAGGAGGCTAAGTTGCATAAAGCAAGTCGGTTGTCAGATTGACTGCATGTGCTGTCAACTTAGACTGGAATTTACATTTTTCGAAGATTGCCTGTTAAAGCCTTAAACGCTGCAAACTAAATTCTGCGAACTTTACCTCACAACTTTTCAGGTAGTAACATAAAACCTACATAGCGCACCGTCAATCCGTTTAAGAAAACTGCTCGCAAACGTTTTTCATTCGTACTGATGAAAAAAATTGTTGAAAGGGTTCAAGAAAATTTCATTCGTTTGGCTTTTCGTATATTGTTCCTCGAGCGCTTCTCATCCGAATATCAGATCGACTAAAGGTTTTTAATTTTTAAGCTTTAGAAAACCGCAGACTGAAGTTTGATTTAATTCTCTACTATAGAACTGCAAACGGTTTTCGGATATACGTTTTGAAAGCATTTTCTTATTCGTTGAGGAAGATGATCGTAGAGAACTCATAGTATATAATTAACGCGTAAAACATGCTCCACAAACAGCTTATTTTAGAGGTTCTATTTCAGTTGACCGACTCTGGAGAGTCTTCTTCGAAATATCATGAAAGTATGGAACGTTTCAATACTTGATAGTCGCCTCATCTTATTCATTTTAAAGACTTTTTCTGACCTCATCCATTGAGCAGCATATGCATTCTTTCTTTTTTTTAGCGCGTCATGTGCATATTATCAGTCATATGTGTTTCTTTTTTTGTCTTGATGTGGTACCAAAATTTTATTTATTGTTCTTTTGCTTATCGCTATCGTTATACGAGCATAGCGCGATGAAATGTTCCATTTGCCGGTTTTGCAAACTTTTTTAAAACGTTTTTATGACTTTAATTAATTAACATTTTTGCCGTTCATTATTTCGCATTTTTCTTTCTTTTTGTTATTTCAGTTGCAAATATTGATACACGTATTGTATGAGCACACTGGTTTGTGCATGTACGCTTTGTTGATTACGTGGAGGTATTATATGCGCTCAGTGCTATATATAGTTTCTTTACTCGTATGAATGAAGACTCTTCACTTCAAGTTCAATTCAGTTCAGCTAATTTCAGTTAAGTTCAAATGAAAAATTTGCGCAATGCGTTTATTGTTGTTTACCAAGTGTTGCTGATGCTTTGTTTATAAACATGATATGATTGGCGGCGCGCTGTTTGGGTGTTGATCTCAGCTAACGAGCAACTGTGGTTACTATCAACTGCCAACTAGAGATAACCATTTTTCGGCAAGCGAACATCTATTGTCGTAATTGCCCTACCGAGTTCAACTAATTTTGTTGTCGATTTCGCATAAGTGTCATCTTTGCTAAGCAGTTTCGACCATAGATATGTTTCTTAGCCGTTTTTTTCTCTACAATTAGTTTTAAAAAATTCATCCGATGTTCAATATTGTCGAAAATAGTTTATGGTCTATGGAGAATTGTTGAGAAATGATAGTAGCGTTCTTTTTTTTTCCTCCTTCTCTATTCGTGGAGGACATTCATTGTAAGGGAAAGACTGGATATTTTTTTTGAGTAGTTCGATACTGTTAAGCGAATCGTTGTGCTATAGTTATTTATTTTTTCGACATTTTGCGACAACTAAAAGAATGGGCCGTAAACATTGATTGTTATGTGCTTTGCTTTATAAAATAGCGGAGACGATTTGTTGAGCGAAATGAACACTTAAAAATGCGCACTTTCGAAGAGTTGCGTATATTGCATTATTCATATGGTACACAACGAAATGAACTATTTGTTGGCGTTTTCAATATCGTAAAAGAAAAAAAACCTTATCGTGGAATTTTTTTTCTTTTTTGATTTGGTGCCATTGGCTTTCCGATGATCACATTCACTTAGCGTTCAGAATGTGGGCGTCGATCATTGCAGACGGAATTTAGCGACAATACCTTGGGCGTCATAGGTAATCGAAAAGTGTAAGGTACGTGTCACAAAACGTGGCAAGCGCACCCCAATAAGCAGATCATGTTAGTTCCAACAATGGGACTCCTTAAGTAAACACCTCTCAATAGTTTTGTGGAAGTTTTGCTCATTTTGTCTATTCATTTATTCAGGTGTGTATGCGAATGCGTAACAATGACGTGAACACTTTAAAGTCGTTCTCAGCTCCCTCTAGATCTCTACGATCACATCCTTTTATAATCCCACTCGCGAAGGGTCGAAAATTTGCGAGTTCATTCCTAACAGCTTCTTTGAAGTTAGCAGCTTCATCTGTGCGGCTATAATAGGCATGAGGCAGGTACGCGCATGCGCATGCACCTAGTTGATCAATACTGGTTAATCAATACTTATTTGCTTATTTTTATACTTGAATGATATTTAATCAATATTTGAGTGATAACGCAATCATTATTTGATCTCTTCTCAAGTGTAGATTTCTGCTTACATTGCACTCTTATCATATAGCTAAACCTTTCGACTTTTGTAAGCTATGCCTCGCGTCTTTTCCATGTCCGTTTTTGCCGCCTTACGTTCCAAGTTTACTTTTTTGACTTTTGCCGCTTTTCCTTGCTTCTCCGTTAGACTTGGAGGAAGAAAGTGCCGTAGATGTCGTCATTTTCACCAGGAATGACCCATCCCCCCGCACAGATGTTATCAACCGGAGGGGTAGCCAATCATCGTTTGTCGTTTGATGCGGTAAACAAGTCACGTGCTAATATGGCTGATCTTTGAATGATTAAATTAGCTCTGTCTGTGTACCATTTTATAGCTGGGACCAGTTTTGTGCGCACTTTGATCGCTTTGACTGAAAAAGACGGTGGTAAAGTAGGCGGGAGCCAAAATAAAATGCAGACATCACATTACTAACGGCATACGCATAGCAAATAATCGCTTTGCTCAATAAGCAAGTGTGCTGTCGCAATCGTAAAATAGAAGCTTTTCGAGATTACTTGATATTCTCCTTGTTTTGCTCTTCGAGAACCGTGTTTGCGATGAAGCGCTCATGTCCTGCCAAATACTCAATGCATGCAATATATATATATATATATATTGTTTTTTTTGTATACTCGTATATATATATATATCGTGAGATTTTTTTATTAGGCGTATTTCTCATGTAGCCATTCAGTTTATGCTGCATTCTCAATGAGTTTTCCGTTTTGAGTCTTCACATATTCAGTGCTCGAGAAAGTTACGCATATAACGTGCATATATTAGTTTCTACGCAATAAAATGAAGCCGTTTGAATAAGCTATATGTCTTCGATATTAAATGAATGAGCCTAAGTTGGAAATTTTGCTTATTTCTTCAACAAATTACGAAAAGTGTCCATAGCCGTATAAACTTAATTGTAGTACGCATTTTGAAAAAGAAAACGGATAGGCAAAGTGCCGACTGTGCAATCATATTGCGCATCTTTCGATCATTCGATCTTCTAAAATTTCTTCCAACTCATTTATGCCAGGACAAGGGGAGGAGAGCGAGGGGTAGGTGATCCTAATAATTGTAACTAGCAATCATACATAAGTGTAGGCGATTTTATGCAATCCCATTTATTCATTTTTCACCGTTTCATCATAGAGTATATTGAGATGAAAACGAATAAGCTGTGGGCAATGAAAATGAAACGTCGAAACCATTATGCATAGTAATTTTGGCGCAAAATTGTTTGTATGCATTGCGCACGAGTTTAACTGATCGTAGTTCGGTCGAATGCACAATTTAATATAGAGTTTTTTTTTTGGATAAATAACGATGAACCGAATGCACTGACACTAGACGGAGTCTTTAAGTATTTCTTTCATTGATAACGCGCACATGCATGATATATTTGCATTGTGTTGTTTGATGACGACAACGGACTTGCGCAGTGCCAGCTGAGATTTTCCCAACATCTTAGCACTTCGCCAACATCAGGCTCTCAAAAACCGAAATCATTGTGCATAAATTCGACATAAATTTCTGCAGTTGTATGGCTGAAATATAGAAAGGTACATGGAAACTTATCACAATGTTAATGGCGTTAATAAAGAGGAAGAGAACGGAGAAAGCGAAGGTGGGAAGAGAATAAGACGAAATAAAAAGCAGTGAAGGGAGGGAAGTTTGTTTAAAATACTATTTTTGGGTTTAAAAAAATATTTGGCTTTCTTTTGTAGAAATTGCATGGAAAAAGGTTCATTCAATTAAGCCACCGTGGAAGATTTGATCAAATTGCATTGAGGGCCTTATTACCGATCATGAGATTATTTCGTTTATCAAATGGATGCAGTCGCCAGTTGCCGAACAGCCATATTTTGATGGGCGAATTTCATTTGCTGTAGGGAACTCCTGCTTCTGCAGTTAAAAAATTTATTCTGAACATAATGACCACTAGTTCGTTTATCGAAATTATCGAACTGAAAATACAATCATTTCCGTTGTATTGCTTCATTTTCCTGTGCTCGACCTAAAAAAATATTGGAAAATGGAAGCATTTTTTCGCGTCGAATATTTAGAAATTTAATGCGGATGAAAATTTTTGAACGCCTCATTGCACATATCAATAAACACAAACACTTTTTATTTGCAAAAGTTTTTCATACGGCTCGAGTGAATACTAAATTCTTGACATTTTCAATTTTCTCGTTTCATATGCCACTTCAATCGGCATCAGCACATAAGCACACAGCCACACCATTTCAGATAAACAAATGGCTCCTCAGCAAACCGTTGCAGTCAAAAAAGGTGGGAACAATTCGACACTGGATGGCAACACATTGTTGATGAACAACGCAAATAACTTTGACTACAACAGTCTCATATTATTTGTGAATGGAGAACGGGTGGAAGAAACGAAAATAGATCCGAGAACAACATTGGCGGTCTTTTTACGCGATCATAGTAAGCCATTATTTTGCGTTCGAAAAAGTGTACACAGTTTTTTAATGCATATATCCACATATAAAATGTGACAAAGTGAAACGATAATGCCTTCCTTTACGCAGTGCAACATTCTCACGTTCATTTTACTAATTAAACGAAATAAGCTCAACGATAGTAATGTTTATTATTCGTAAGAAGTCGTAATGTTCAATTAATGAATTGTATATTAGATAGTAAATGCAAATAAGTAAATGTAAATGTAAACGTTCTGTAAATGCAAACGTAAATGCAAACATTCTGAAATGGTTTTTGCCTACACAACTGAATATATGAGCTTCAATGCACGCTAAGTTGGATTCAATAAGAATGCGCTGAAAATGAGTAGGTCATTCATTAATCGATAATATTTGATAGGCTGTATTCGAAAGAATCGTTATAGTTATTCTGAGAGTTAAACTAAATGATTTAATTCATGATTTAGTTCTTCTCGTCACTAAGTTATTCACTTCATGACGTTTGTAGGGCGACTGACAGGGACTAAAATTGGGTGTAACGAAGGAGGATGCGGTGCATGCACTGTTATGATATCTGATATCGATCCATTGAATGGTCAGATACGGTACGTTCAGCTTTTCCTGTTCTTCGAAGGTTCCCTATAGTAATTGGAGATGATATTTGCGTCGCCATCATACAATTTTACTACTATCGAATTTTTTTTAAAATCGTCCCGCTTTCAAGCGATACGTAAAATTGGTGTGAAACCTTTTTTTGCATGCGTAAAATGCATAATTGGAGTTTTTCAAAGGCAACAATAATTCGATAGTACAGGCAGTCCAAAGTTACGATCGGGATGCGTTACACAACCCGATCGTATCTTGAAAATATCGCAAGTCTGAAACCGTTTCATCCTATCAACGAGTCTTATAGAATGTTGATCATCAGTATGGAGTAGTACTGTACACTAGTATCTCACAAGGCGAGAGGTGCACACATCCCGGTATCGTTCCCAACGTATCGCATCGCTTACGATGTTTCGTCTTACCTTCCGCGCGAAACTTAAAATATTTTTACAATTTTGCCATATCGGTATCGTCGTTGTAAGTTCGAAATATCTATTGTGACTGGAACCATAACTCGGTGAGCATCTATACGTATTGCACAACAGATGTACGACCATCTGCAGCCAGACGTTGGTTACAAAAATGAAGTTTTCCACTGGAAACGAAAATTGATTTTTGTTTTTCAAAAGAAAATGCAGTTTATTTTCTGAGATTTTATACTGTTCGCAACACTTTAACACTGATATTTTTGCAATTTCCTCAAAGTTTGCAGAATCGCGCTGAACTTTTGCGTTGAATTGAAACAACTTTTACGAGCGAACCATTAACATTTCAGTGGAGTCGGTTTTGCATTGCATTGGATTGCATTTTACAGTAAGTGCGACATTTGTTCATAGCATGCGACGTGTTATTTAAATTGTTGCCAGTGAACGGTTATTTAAAAATTTGAAGGCAAAAGCAGTGTCGTTTCTATGATATGACTCGACAGAATTCTCTAAAGAAGCGCTGAAAATGCGAAGGCAGCGTTCGCCATGCTCGGGTAGTTCTTTTCCCATCCCGAGTAGTTTTTTTCGATGATCATGTGATAATCGCATTGTTGGTATAACGATTTTTTTACTAATTGTTACTGGGCTTAATGAAACGTGCGTTTTAGTCATTACTCGGCAAATGCGTGTATTACTCCAGTGTGTGCTGTGTTCGGTAAAGCAATTACCACCGTAGAGGGTATCGGAAGCAGTGCCATGCTACACCCTGTTCAGGAACGACTCTCCAGGTAACGTCGACGAGAATATTTCGATCTTTTTCCGGAAGACTAAATGAGACTAATTGGCTGTCCAGATAGCGATGGATAGGGAATTGTTGACTGTAGTTTTCAAATTCGTCATCTCATTATTTCTTTCTAATTTTGGCCTGCGCTGTGACAAAGATCACGAACAGAGTATGCCCTCCGCATAAAAGACGGTATGCATGTGTGGTCGTATTTCGCAACTGCCTCATCCACTGTCGAAGAAGTCGTTCTGTTGGCATCGTTATTGAATAACAAAGTATACCGACCGGTTGCGAAATATGCGTAAGCGGATTGATAACCAATAGCGGTTCGTGTTTACGAATTCTTGCCGGACTATTAAGTGTTCATGGGAACCCTTTGCAAAAACGATGTTTGCATTGCAAGCGATAAGAGGTAAGAGGCAAATTAGATGAAATGAGTTATGCTGGTTCTAAAAGTTGGTGAATCTCGTTTAGCACGAAACAAAACGATGGTAAATTTTCATCAGTAATCGAAAATTAGGGATGATATCATCAAAGATGAAAAACATATCAGAGACCGACATACGCGCAGTTTGTTTTGTTTGAGAGACAATGAAATAAACAATAGCTGATGCTAAATTTTAAGGTCTCACGGTTCGCAATGTGGATTTTGTACACCTGGTTTTGTTATGGCGATGTACACTCTCCTCAGAAACAATCCGAAACCAACAGAAGCTGAGATCGATGAAACTATACAAGGCATTTTTTTGCGTTATACGTTTTAATAATCTGCCTTAATGGAAAGTTGATATTGTTTGGAAAAAGTGACTTTTTTCAACAAAAAAAAGCGTTGGAAAACAGAATATCTTTCGAGAAACGCAAGGGGTTCATTTGTATATGGGGCGTTTAAGGGAGATAGATAAGTGACGGATTGTCGAATTTTTAGTTCATAGCTTTCTTTGAACCAGCAAAAGTTTTGGAAACAGGGAGCATCGTAAACACATATATTGGTAGGTGTCAAGTATTGTTAAATGGAATAGCTGCATATGGATTACCTGCGAGGTTTAATTGTGAAGTGTATCTGAAAAAAAAGGCGAACAAATGATGTCGTTCCAAAGTTTTTTTCTCAGTTAGTTCACAAGGCAACCAATGCTGTGCAATTACCGCATTTAATGTGTATTAGTTCTAGTGCGCTTCTCACCAATGCATGAAAAATATGAAAGAGCACATGTTCAATTTTAATCCACAACTCTGCCTACTTCGAATTCAGAAACGGCCATGCCCTTGAACAAAAGAACTGCATTAAAATCGATGACGTAGAAAACCGGTTCTTCGTTTATCTCCTCACATTCAATTAAATAATTGTAATGAAAAAGAAGTCATACTGTTTTAAGGCGTGAATGCTAATTGAATTATGATAGTATCTAAGCACTTTAAAAGCAAAGGTGAAAGTAGTGAGTGCACTTATGAAGAATGGTATGTCAGAGAAAAAAAATGAATTGACAAGTCGTGGAACACAAACGAAAAGTTGCCGCGCTTGCAGTGTAGTTGTATCGGTCTCGAGCAACGGAGTGACATCATCATCGCTAAACATTGAGCAGAGAGAAACATTTAAAATAGATTCGGTCTCAACCGCAATACCGCAACACTAGTTCATTGCAATTCTGCAGTTAGAGTGTTGCATATCAGTCAGTATGTTGTGCGCTACCTCTAACGGCTTAGATACTAAACAATGAGACGACAACCAAATTCATAGCTGTCTTTCATTTTACTATGACTTGCATAAACGATGCTGCACATGTATCAGGGTAGCCGATTACAGAATTCGCTCGACGTAATTCTGATGTGAACATATGATGCGCCGACAAACACAGGAAACGAGCATCCATTTATTTGTTAAAATTTCAGCTTCTGAAACCATATTCATAAGGAGCAACAATGAAATACAGCAGCAATTCATACAAGTAAATAAACAGAAGCAGCTAAACTATTGCAGAAACCAAGCAAAATTATGACAAAAAAATGAGCCATCTGATAGGAATATGCCTGTCAAAAGAGGCGTAGTAAAGGATAAACAAAAGAACATGTAAGACCGCGGACAACAAAACAGAACAAGTGTGTTACGTCTACCAATCATGCAAAACAAGCGTATTTTTGACATCTGATCTTTCCGTCACAAAGAGCAATTTTTACACTCTCTCACTTTCAGCTGTCGTTATTTACCCCTCGGCGACTGCCATGGTTTGAAAATTTTGAAACTGCCGTGCATATATTCCGTTTTCTTCATTAGTACTGTAATTCTTCACATCCTCGTTGCCGAACGCTTTCACTGAATTCGGCATTTTCTCCGGCAGAGTTTTCAAAATTATTTCTCCTGGTAACCGTTTTTTGGTCCAATTCAGGTAACTTGTGTCGTTGTACTGGTTATCGACCTATACTTGAAGCGTTTTATTCATTTTCGGGAAGCGCAGGTTTCAAAGAAAATGAGGACGAAGGTATTGCCTGCAGTATGGGAGCGCAGTGTTGCAAAAATACTGCAGCGAAATGCAGGGATGAACGAAGCGAGGTGAAAGTGCTTATTTCTTTTGCAATGTGAGATTTCTCACTAATTAAAGTGGCTAAGCTCGGGATGCTTGCAGCTTTCGAGAGTTCAGCATCTCCATCTGACTCATGCTATCCATCGGACTCCACGGATTCCTGGAAGTTTTCACGAACAACTTTTTTGAGCTGAAATTTTGAGAGTCTGTACTTCCAGAACGAAATTTTGCAAGGCAAGACTTTCGAGCTCAAATTTATATTGCAGTGGAAATAAAATGCGTAGCTGTAATAACCCATAAGTGCTAAATCTACCGGAAGTTCCACTTTCCTAGGCGACTTTGCCTGGAAATCCTCGATAGTTTCAATTCTCCTCAGTGTTTGTGTCTACAACTTATGCGTCATTTACCAAAAATTCTTTGAAAACCTTTTGAATCCCGAAATTTGTGTAAGCCTCATCCAGTGCATCATTGATTAGGCTATGGTTTATGCTGTAGGCGCTCAGTAAGGAGTTTTTAGTTAATGAATACTGAGTACTGTCTGAAAGGCACCTTCATTCACGAGTCATTGTTAAAAGTGGTTTCAAACATATGCAGGATTTCTTTCAGATAAATGTACAATGTTGTATTTATCCATTCTCTCCACAGTGGATAGAGTTAAATATTTTCAGTTAAAAGTATTGTCGAATTTCGATGGCTGCAAGGAATACGATCAGAGTCAACAACTCATATTTCCTCCTGAATTACAGGTCGTTAGTGTTCAAGTCTCTGTTCCACATTTAATCTCCAATTAATGTCGTCATTCCATACTCAATATCAGATCAATTCTTTTCAATAAAGATCGAGACTATGAGTAAGTGAATTTGCCAAAAGCTTTGCGAAAATTTTACAATCGGTTCGATTTCTTTCTATACAGCCGGACCCCATAGCAGTGAATCTTTAGTAGATTTGACTGAGCGGCGATCTGGTCCATCGAAATATGGCTTTCTCTCGTCTACATGAATCTTATGAAGATGGCCAGCCTGATGGATGGAATCGCCAAAGCGCTTATCATATCCCTTGCTTGATAAGAATCTTTGCAAAAAGGGACGTAACTGCCTTTCATGGTTGTACGCAGCGGAATCAACAGTAAGATAATAGGAAAAAATCTGATTTTAAAGAAGGATTGATGAGCGGCCGAATATCGAGCCAAACATAATCTGATTACAGAAAAGATCAACCATGGATCTTTGGTAATCGATTGTTCAGGCGTCATCATACGAGAGAAATCCGCAAAATTTGCACTGAATAACTCCAGGCATCTAGGACTTTAGAATCATTATTTCGGTTTTTCAATAAAACTGTTTTCTCCCATGAAATTTATATTCGCTGCTCCCAGTGAAAGCTTCAGATTGGAGGGTTCTCACAAAAGTCTTTTGAATTGCACGACAGCGATCACCACTGGTATCAACCGACGACTTTGGCGCATGCATTGTCACTCAAGAGATCATTGCCGAATGCGCGTATCATTGCTGGCAACTCCGAAGTCGGTATCGAGCTGAAGTTTCGCTTTGTCGATATTATGCACGCGATAAACCTAAAGCAGGTAAAAGATATGATAAAAACCTTTCAAAATGCAAATGAGACTGTAGATCTTTTCTACTGCCTGCGTTTTTAATGCCTTTTTTAAGAAGAGGCGTAGCAATAAAGAAGCAGTTACATGTTTTTTGCTAAACCTCAGAACTAAAATAATTTGCAGTTGTTTTTTCAGATAGCTGAACTTCGCAGAGCATTCCTTCATGATAATGAAGGTGCATACATCGGAATGGGACTAAGCCTTTCAGAAGTCGAGATCATCTTGAAGAAATATATCCAAGAACTTCCAGGTTGGTGGAGTTCATTCTCGCATTCAATATGTACAGCTTTGCATTGCCAGAAGAACAACAAGTTACCGTTTTGCTCATCTGCTTTGCCTGAATAGAGTTTATAGAACGAGCGCGTGTAATAAATGAAGCCATACACTAATATATGCGATCAGTCCCTCCTACAACATTTTACATTATATGGAGAAAATTATTAAATGAAGTGTGGATAGGCAGCTCACATCATGGTACATTTTTGAGATGAATGCTGCCGTAGTATTTCAGAATATGAAATTTTCTATGTTCTATGTTTCAGAATATAAAACGCGAGTATTCAATGCGGTTGTTGAAATGCTTCATTGGTTTGCGGGCAAACATATTCGGAACATGGCGGTTAGCGTTCGAAAATATTTTGTTACCAATGTGTAAAGCTCATCTTAATTTATCTATATCATAGTTTGAGCTCATTAGAACCTGAGCAGCATAATGAGCGTTTTTTTTGCAAGGCTGAACCGAAACAAGCCAATGAAGCTGGACACGAATGAAGCTGTGAAGCCGAGCTTTGTTTTTTTTTGAACTATTTTACTAGTTTCTCGAGGAGATTGCTGACGTTAATGGCTAAAATAAGTGTTTAGTTGTATTTATGAGATGGCGAATTTTAAAGCGAAGCCTTTTTTTGTACAAAGCACTCATCAAGTTGCACGAGCATTTAAATCGAGAGTATTCATAATAAACTGTAGCTCACTTCTTTCTTCGCTTTCGCATTTTTTTTTTCGTTTTTTGTTTTGTTCTTTTGCTTTATGCTTTTACCATTTGATGCCGCCGATAATTAGTTTATTTTTATCTGTTAGTTTATTAATGACATTAATTAATAACCTGTAATTAATTTATTGGTGACATCGATAATTAATTAATCGCTTATTTAAACGATTGCGGGCAATATAATAAGAATATCGAATTCACTAATAAACGCTATTGATTTTTAAGCGGATTTTCGATTGGACGTTAATGTTTTTTTTTTGAAATTTTTTGTCTTCTTCTAACCATGAGAAAATTGCCCGTTCATTATTGCAAAATTTGAACCGTTTTAAATAGACAGCACTTTAGTGGTATCCCGTTGAGTACTGATTGGATAAATAAACAATTGTTAATAGAGCATCGCTGGTAATATTGTAACCGCATCACCAATAAGTGATTTGAATCCGATATGGATGGTTGCGAAAGCGTCAGCTGTGTTGGTGTCTGAGGAACGTGGAACAAGAACTGTGCATCTGGATGAGAATTTTTTTATCGCCTATCGTAAGACGGTTATCGAAAGCGATGAAATCTTAACCGGTATATGGATACCGTATTCTAATGAGGTTTGTGTTTAGAGGTTATTTTAGTCATTGTTACTATAAATTGTTTAGAGGTTGCTCTCCATTAAAATGATCGTAAGTGTGCTAATGAAGTAAGACTTTTGTGATCAAAATACGTTCTTTAAAATTCGTTATTTACTTGATATGGTTGTAGATTTTGAAATTAACAAGAGGCAATTGTTTTTCTAGTAGCGCGCTTAGGCGAAAGACAACTGAGTGGAGACAATTGAGTGTGCTTTTTTGTTTTTGTTTTTTTTTTTAAACGGAAGCACTTTATGCAGCCGCATAACGAAAATATTTTTTTTCTGGTCGCTCTTTTATACATATTAAAGATTCTGATGACATTACAAACCGAATTACGAAAAACTACGGGAATAGTCTTACTGTTGCCGGTTTAGAATTTAATTTATTTGTTTGCGTCAAGTTTTGTTTGCTTTATTTATAATACGTTTTATATACTTATGAATTGTTCTCTTTTGTTCTCGTTAGCAGTCCTTATATTGCTATTTTAGCGTCAGTACTTGCGAGCTTTCAAGCAAGCGCAACGGAGAGAGGATGATATCGCGATAGTGAACTCAGCACTAATGGTTGAGTTTGAGGAGCAAACCAATATCGTCAAATGGATTCGTATTGCATACGGTGGGATGGCACCTATCACAAAAATGGCATTTCACACGCAGATGGCTCTCCATCAAAGGTGAAACTTGTTGTTATGGCTGTAACTACGAGAACAATGCAAACCAAATAGACTTGTTAAGCATCGAAACGCACTTTGTTTTAGATATTGGCATTGGAAGCATGAGCAGTGACACATATGAAACGTTACATACGCATACGACAAAACATGTTTAGTTTTCATTACTTACTGCATTACTTCAACACGAAAGTGTTATTTAATAAGCAAACTAAAAATTTCACTGCGTTTTATTTTTTTTAAAAACTTTTTTAAACTAAATGCAGCGAACGTCCGATGAAAACAACTGCTATGAGTAACGATGGCTGGAGTTTCAGGAAATGGGACAGAGAGCTTTTGGAGAAGGGAATCGATGAGCTGCTTGCCGAATTTACCCTACCAGGTGATGTACCTGGTGGAATGGCAAGATATCGGCAAACACTTGCGATTTCGTTCTTCTTCAAATTTTACCTCCATGTGGCTGAACGAGTTCAGGTTGCTTTTTATGTGAAATTGGCTAAAAAAGCTTAAAAATTTCACGCATCATTATAAACCTGTTATAAACCGGAGAGGCCATGAAATTCGAGTTTCCTAGAGAGGAAGGAGGGTTAACTCATAGGGTATGTAATATCAGTGGTGAGGAGGCTATTTTTTGTCTGCAGCTTCTACCCGAGTGAAATTTTTTTAAATTCAGATCTAAAATAGCATTTATGAGCGAATGCGGGTCGGGAATGAGGCTATCTTATGCGATGCGCAATAGAGACTTGCTTGAGTTAAAGGAGGCCATGTCGAGAATGTGCGGCTGCATCCGAGATGTTACAGTGCAAACCACTACGTGCTGTTGCGTGTCTCAGTTTGTTGTGTTGTTTCGGTTTTAGGTCACTCGTTAGTTTTGCCAATTTATGTCAGCTGCTCAGTTCTAACCGACGTATGGAATGATCGTTTGCCTAAAATGACGAAAGCCATCCATCGAAAACGGACTGTAAAGTATAATCTTCTTTCGCTGTATGGTGCCTAACAAACTGCCGAATGGCGCCGCAGAAGGTGTGAACTTGTGCGTACATTGCCAATTTTTTTCTATACTTATGTGTGACTACCGTATTTGTGGATGAGCGAGAGTGGCTATCACTTACAGGCTTTGGACTTCCGAAAAAGTGAGACCGACTTTTGTTCTATTGATCACAGCGGACACTATCTGATTGCCTCGCAAGTATTTCAGGTGAGAATCGTCTTCCTTGACACTACTTATCACAATTGAAGGTATATTTAACGTCGATATCGTCTTTTTAGGAGCCTGCCAACTCTGTGAACGACTGGTGCATCTCGCATCCTTTCATCTGTTCCGCTTATGATTGAAAGGTCTTCGTTCAGTGCATATCTGCATTGAAAAACTGCGCAATTTGCAAGTGCGTAAAGCTTCAATGCAATTTTTTTCATGGCGAACTTAAGTGAAACTTCAGTGCTGTTTTCTTCAGACCCGTTATAGTACCGGCATAAATATATTTTTCGATGTGTATTCTGCTCTTTATATGATGGACATATCATATTCACAGTGAAGTTCGGCCTATATAACAACTGCTCCAAGTTTTGTCCACATCATCTCTATTCCTTAATCGCACTATCTGCATGAAAACAAATAGTAGATTTCTTTTTCAGGATATACCGGTCTCTCAAGCCAGTGCAGATCCAGTGGGGCGGCCGATTATGCACCAGTCCGGTATGAAGCACACAACTGGTGAAGCGAAGTACTGTGACGACTATCATCCACAGGGTGCTTTTTTTTGTTTGGACTGCAGCTAACCTTTGTATACTTCCAGGTTGCTTGTTTGTTATTAGAGGATGCACTAAATTCGAGAAAAGAATGTTCGCAGTTTTTTGCTGATCATGAAGGAGTCTTGTTTGCGTTCTTTTTCTTACGATAATGCAAATCATTAAAATTCCCTACAGAAAACATGAAATAGTATTAAAGAGATTGTTGCAAGGAACATGGATGGAATATTTTAGTCGTTTTTTGGTGAAGTCGAGAGCATCATCATTCATGAACGCAATGGTGGACATAAGAGAGAGGAACATAAAATGTGTTCTCCGTTACAACTTAAATTCACGCGAGAACAAACAAATTGATAGTTAATAACAGTCAGCAGCTAGATGCTTTAAAGTTTGCAGATGCTCTAAGCATGGTAATGGTATTGTCTCCGATTGCTTGTGGAACTCTGAACTCCGTGGACTGGAGCAACGCTATGAAGCAGCCTGGTGTACGAGCCTACATCGATCATAATGATGTCAGAGAGGGGGCTATGCTTGGGCACATGCATGACACTCCAGTTTTTGTGAAAGACAAGGTAAGTAGTAAAAGATTGCGCTCATTTATGTGTCATGTTTGGTTTTCGCCATATAAAACAAAACAAATCAAACGCATCAACGAAACAAACGCATCAGTTAGCTTAAATGATGCTGTATGCACACTTATTGAATCGTGTATTCGCAAAACTGAATTATTGCATTTTCGGAGAGATATAATAGTGAACGTTGTCCCGAGTGATCAGTTATGTTGCTATCAGATGAGTGCTTCGAAAGGGAATTTTAAGAAAATCTTACGAGTCTTCTTCGAAGAAGTTTTGTGTGGAGAAAGAGAAGAGGAAATTTATTTTAAGGTGCCTATTGCAGATTTCGTATCACTGTCAACCGATTGGAGCGATTATAGCTGATAGTCATGAGGCGGCACGTAGAGCTGCAAATCTTGTAAAGATTAATTGCACTGAAGAGAAAGCAATTGTCACTATCGAGGTGAGTTGAAAGAAGTGTCTCAACGAAAATTTTGCTTTTGAATTTTGCTGAGCTGTTTAACTCCCTAAACGAACTTAACAGCAGATAAACTCGAAACAGTTGAAAATCTCGAACTCATACGGTAAAAATTGCCTCATGTCTTATTTGGAATTGTGATGCAATGTGATGACTTTAAGCTCAGTTCCTCAATAAATTAACAGCGCATTCAGGCACACATAGACATAGAATTTTCACTAGCTGCAGAAAGTAAGGTTTCCGGTTTCGCCTCTGCTGAGAGTGGAAGGCTTCGAGCAACGAGAGTTAAGGATGATTTAGTAAGTTAGAAGTTGTAATAAGGACTTGAAAGTTTACGAGGCAAAGAAAGCTGCTTTTGGCTGTCCTGTCATGAACGCAGTTGTTGCCTATCGAAAATGTAAAACGCCCCAAGTTTTAATAATAGAAGAAACTTTCCATGTTTGAATTTTGCGTACTAAATATTCTTCATATTTAGATTTTCCAAAAGCACTTTCCATATTTAAAAATCATGTTTATTGAGTTTAAGGATGCAGTTGAGAACAACTCATATCTTATGGAAAAGCCATTTGTTGTACGAAGCCGCTTGGCCGAGAATTATGGCGAGCACGAAGCGATCACCGAGGATTGGTCAAAATATGATCATGTCATCGAAGGATCGGTCAAGATTGGCGGTCAAGAGCATTTCTACTTCGAAACACAAAGTTGTATCGTGATTCCGCATGAAGTCGACGAGCTTGAGATAATTGCCTCCACACAGTGCGTCAGTGACGTGCAGGTTGCATGTTATAAACCAATTCTGATCATATGCAATTTTTAGTGTTTTCGACACATCGAACAATGCATCTGTAGTAGTTACTTATGCGCTTGCTGGCAATATTGCTATGCTTTAACTAACATAATGTAAAGAACACTGTGAACATCGCATGTCGACCAACATTTGAATGCTCGCAAATGATTCGTTTTCATGTGCCTTCTGCATGCAGGGAACGATTGGCGCGAAACATTTTCGAGTTGAGGAAGCAATTTCGGTCAATGGTTGCTAATATGAGTAAAATATCACAAAGATTAATCTTCAAGAACGTCGCAAATGCAATGAATTTCTTATAGATATCTGTCGCCGATGTGCTCAATATACCGCAGCATAAAATTGCTGTTAAAGTGAAACGTATCGGCGGTGGATTTGGAGGAAAGGAGTACGCTAGTACCGTCTTCGTTGTTCCAGCTGCAATCGCTGCCAGGAAGTATGTTTCAACCATAGTTTTAGTGAATTTAGGCGTTTAATCGAAAAATGTCCTTCTTGCTTTCATGTCCTTCTTCAGTTGACTGCAATGAAAAGATAAAAGATTTCGGCATTCTTTATGGCAACAGTCGTTCGTTACGCAATTTTAGAGAAGTATGAATCACAAGAAGAGGGGGAGGAGGGGATAGGGGGTTGGAGGGCAAAGGAAGGGGGTGGAATGTCAAGGAATTTGAGCACATGCGTGCTAAAAATTGTCGCAGAAATGCTTCTTTGGTGTAAAACGAAGTACGTATTTTAGATTGCGAGCAGCAATCAAGCTAACGCCAGAACGTTTCGATGATATGGCGATCTCAGGAACGCGACATCCGTTTCGATGCGACTATAAAGTTGCCGTAAGCAACGACGGCAAACTTCGCAATGTTCAAGCGTTGTTGTTGAGTAACTGCGGGCATTCATTTGACCTATCAGTCGGCGTTCTTCGTAAGCGCATTTTATGGTGTTTTGCTAATATGATATTAGTCTTAACTACGAATAAACTCTGCGCAGAAATTTGTGCGCTTTAGATGGAGCGATATTTGTCATTGATAAATTCAATTCGACTTAGGATAGTATTTCATTAAATTGTTTTTCACAGAAGGCATTACATACTAAAAGTGGTGATGCGAAATATCTTCGCATATTACACAAATTCATCCTTCATCATTCTGTTTTTTATCAAAGTGATACCGCCAAATAAGGCCAATATGGCTCATTGCACAATCATTGTCTAAGAGTGCGGATAGTCCATTCAGTCGAATGATGGTGTTATTACCAATTGGCAATCATGCATGATTTCATACACATAATCGCATGTTAGCATGAGTGTCTGGCCAAAGAAGTGAGAGTATTACTCCAATCCGATTTGCCCTGTAGAGGTACTGATAATCCGAACCTTTCAGCAAAGGCATAGTTGTTTTATCAAATCAGAATAGAGCATTATGAAGATTAGCTGCCCAGTACATGACCTCATCAAGCGCAATCTTGGATTCCTTACGTTTCCTGAAAAGCGCAACCTATGTTCTTTTCAAATTTTCTTAAATGAAATGCATTAGGCTTAAGGTGACTAGCTTTAGAGCGAGCAATTGTTCATTTCGACAACGTTTATCGTTTCGCAAATGCCGAGATTATGGGTCGTATGTGTCGAACGAATCTCGCCTCTAATACAGCGTTTCGTGGATTTGGAGCACCGCAAGCGATGTTTGCGGCTGAAACAATGATGGCGCATATCGCTGAACAAACTGGTATGGATGTGGTTCAGGTGAAATTTTTAGGTGGTGAAAAAAAGTAACAATTTCACTACGTTTATAAAACTTTTCTTCTCTATAAACCTTTGGGATGACAACATAATTCCTATTAATCGCCAAATTTAATTGCGATCCTAGCACCATTTTTAGCGCTGATTAGATTACAACACTTCTATTTGATCGTGATGTTTATATTTTCCGCACTTCTTATGTTCCTAGATCAAATGGAAATATTTGAAGGGTATAGCAAAAAAAGTGTAGAAAATCAAGTTTCAACTTGGTTATGTTTCGATTCTCAGTATTTCGTTGTTTTTGCCTTCTTCTTATTTACCTTAGTCAGTTGGATGATGCGTTGGGAGTGAATATAACACTTGAGATGTTTTGCGCGTTGATTAATTAGATTTCCCTCTGAAAAGCACTGAATGTAAAACGTTAAGCTGAATAATGGTTTGTTTTAGCTTCGTGAAAATAATTTATATAAAGAGGGTGAATGCACACCGTTTGGAATGCATCTAAGGCAATGCAACATTCGTCGATGCTGGACGGAATGTCTCCAGATGAGTAACTATAGAAGCCGACTGAAAGAAATCAACGATAGCAACCGGTTAATAAAATTAATTATTTCTTTTGAAATTTTCGTTTACTTCGACTTTTCGTTGTCATCATTATTTTGTGATGTATGGCGCATATGATAGCGATAATCGATTTCAACATCAGTTTAAAAGGTACAGTATAGTGGAAACCTACGGCTTATCGGAAAGCTTTAGCAGAAATAAACAGCAGTCTTCTTCATCAGAAGACAAATCCAGTGAGCCTTCCCTTTATTTATAAAAATAGTCGATGAAATCAGAAGAATCTAGGTGCACGGAGAGTGTGCAGCATAACCTAACAAGCGGCTGCAAAGAGTTCATTAACGCAAAACCATGATGCAATCAAGGCATTCAGCGATTGACAAGCCTTTTCTGAATATCGGAGTCATTATTTTTGCGCCATTGCTATTTTGATGTGCAATTTCCCCATGTTTATGAAGTAAAAGTTCAAAACCATTAGCATTCAGCTTCTCAAGAAATACCATAAAAACTTCATGTTCAGGTGGAACTTCGCTAACTTTGCAATAGACAGTAAAATAATTATTTCGCATTCGCTTTCTCGCTTCCATCTTTTCTCGATAACTTCTTCCAATCCGCAAAAGCAAATTTCTTTGGAAGGTTGTTATATTCCTCAAAAAAATAGTCTTTCTACATTAAACCAAAATTTCAACTTAAGGAATGCGCAATTTTTGAAGTAAGCCTCAAAATTTGCACCAGATGTTTTTTTATTCATAATGAGACATATATGGTGATTTTGTGAATTTAACTCACCGACAAAAGTGGTAAATTTTCCAGACAATTTTGAGCGATTCAACGGTTAGTTTAGCAGTCATCGCATGATCGGGAGAGGTGGTGAAAGCCGCCACACGCAGCGAAAAATATGGATTTGCAAAACATCTGCTTCATTAATGTTTTTGTTAACTGAAGTTAAGCCATATAAGAACAATTCTCTGTGCTCATGTAACGGCATAAGACGGCCAGTCACCCCTTTTGAATGACTGATTTCGTGGATTTTGGCAGTGTGCACTTACCTTACTTTTTAGTTCGATCGGCTGTGCATTAGGAATCAGGCAAGCTGGAATTTTGAATCTTCATTCATCACTTCAGCTCGTATAATAAAGTGCCTTCGTGAGAGAATAACAAATGGTAAGAAATGATTGGCGTAGTTTAGTAGGAAGTTGAGTTCTGGCAGTCAGTAGACAAATATAGGGCCCGATAGTAGGCAGGATGAAATGTCGGTGGAAATCGATGCACGAAAGCGTTGAGTTGCCAGTGCGAGCATATGTCAGCATATATCGATACTAGAATTACCTCGTAAATTTTTAAACTGACATGCTCGAAGCTTAATCAAAACTGTTGCATGAACAACGAGTGAATTCGCTGGCAAACTTAAGGCTTTTCTCGTTGAGTTTTAACTATTCCGCCAAAAAATTTTTCGGCAATTTTTTACGCAGCAAATTGTGTCACAAATTATGCGTATGCAACATTCTATGATAAGAATGTGATAATTTTGCAACTTCGTCGATTTGAGTATTCGCTGACAAATTTTCCGATTTTCACAAATACACTGAAAGTGTGGCTTCTTCTATGCTGTCGCTCATAAACACTTGTGTTGTATATTTAGAGCCAGCAAGTATATCAAGCGAGGCATTTACGTTACACCAACGAAGTTTGGTGTTGGATTTGGGCTGAAGCATCTTAATCAGGCGGGCGCATTAGTTCATGTATATACCGACGGTTCTGTGCTGGTCACACATGGTGGAATGGAGATGGGCCAAGGCCTACATACAAAAATGTTGCAGGTTCTTCATTGTTTATTAAAATAAATGTTACCATTTCATGTAAGATTTGTCGGTTTCCAACGATTACGATAAGTATATCATCAGGTTCAGCTCGTTGTGAGTAGTGGAACTTTGAATGAACTTTCGGTGATGGGATTCTGTGCGCAAATTGGTTTGCTATCATATAATTTTTTGGGTTTAGCCCATTTTAACGCCCACTTGAACTCTGTAATAACGATTTTTAAAAATCGCTGAAAGGTTCCTCACTAATGGTTTCGCATGATGAAGAACTGCACTGCACAAAATCACACTGAGTTGACATAGTCATTTAGCCTGTGGAACTGCATGATCTCGGTTGTAAGATAAGCTCAAACCATACGCCAATGAGCTAAGTGATTTGCAGTTTACGTAATGATCAATGAGGAGCTAACTTTTTCTTTTTTAGCAGACACTTGAAATTGCAATCGTTTAAGGAAAATGAGTGGGAATGCGTTTCTAGAGGCTGGCATGATATGAGTTTGCCCATCGTCCTATTTCATAAACTGCTCGCAAACGACGAAAATTAAAATTCTATTCTATATAAGTGCTCATAAAAGCCTTCTAAAATTTCGATTTGCTTCGACTCGACCTTTTATTGTGGAATTTGACGGGTAAAAATGCAAGCAAGTTTTTTACTCCATTTCTGCAAAACGACCGGATAAAGATGCGTGTCAATTTTTTGTTTTCCTTCATAGGAGCACAACTAACTGCTCTTGTCGACTATGATTTGGCCTAAAAATGCGCATATGAGATGGTCCAGACGTGTAGACTATATTGAAGAAAGTTCACGGTTTTAGCTTCAGCGTTCTTCGAGTTAACAAGAGGGAGAGAGAGAGAGAGAGAGAGGGGAGCACGATATTATACGAACAGAGATCGCCGTGATCATATAAATGCTGGAAGAAAAAAACAACCCTGACAGATGGTGAAATGCGTTCGGAGGAAAACTAAGTTTGAAAAGCGGTGGTTCCGAATAACAGAGAATGAAATTCATTGCAGGAGAGCTTTTAATGTGATTTATGTAACTACTTACTCAATATAATTAATTCATATGTCTCCAGGTGACTGCGAGATGCCTTGGCATAGATATTTCGAAAGTTCACATCTGTGAGACGGCTACCGACAAAGTGCCGAATGCAAGCCCTACGGCGGCTAGCGCTAGCAGCGATTTAAACGGCTTGGCAATCATGGTATTCCTTTGTTTTACGGCTATTAAGGGAACCAACACTGATTCCAACTGTAAAGTACCGCCATCCTAATTAGCCATGGTCCGCAATACGATGCCTTTGAATACCTCTGAGCGGCGCTATAACAGAATACTGCTGTCCAATTCATTGAAGAGCATGGATTTTCTTGTCAGGATTTTTAGTTTACGGCTTGTTATGGCTACCATCAACGATGCAATAAACGTGTTCTGTGTCGCATGCTGTTGCACGTATCGAACTGTGCACATATTACGGTCGTCATTATTTTTTTTTCATCCACAGGTTACATTGCGATATCGTAACCCAAAGGCAAACTTTCCAATTCTTTATGGGATGGCCATTGTTTTATGGCCTCCTGCTAACGTTTCTTATTGCACTTGAATCAACCTGTTTAAATTGAATGCAGCGGAAAACCGTCCAATACCATTGTATAGGCTTTTTAAACACAGAATGCTATTTTACTCAGACATTTGATTCTAAGAAGCATTTGATATCGATTCGATTGTTCAGGATGCTTGTAAAAAAATCAACGAGCGGTTAGAACCAATCAGAAAAGCTCATCCGGATTTCACTTGGGAACAATTAATAAACAAGGCATATGTTGAAAGAATTTCCCTATCGTCGACCGGTTTCGCAACGTAAGTGGAAATTGTTCGCTTTCAAATTTTATAGTAAAAAAATGTAACATCGTTGCTGTTTCTTTCATTGATTTTGCTGAGAGAACGTCAAAGTTGCGAAATAAAACACAATTAAGCTTTGTAGTGAATTTTACTGAAATATATGAAACGTTGAGTGTCGACAAAAATAAGGACGCTTTCAAGTTGAACTGCTCCATTTTAGTGAGTACTTCATCCAAATAATAAAGACGGCTCTATTCAGAAGTTTTTATCGCGTTTTTTTGTTCGTTCAGAAGTGCTCTTCGATATATACATGTATATATACATATATATGTGCATATATATATATATATATACATATATATGATATAGGGGGGGGGTGATGGTGCTGAGAGCTCATAAATAGCAGATCTGCATTCTTTCATCGTGTAATCATCGCATTCACAAAATTACAGCATACACTCTGAGGTGGTCGATTTTTTTAACGGCAAAGGTGCAGAAATGTTTGGATATTGCGTATATGGCACCGCGTGCAGTGAAGTTGAAGTTGACTGCCTCACTGGCGACCATCGCGTAATACTTTGTTATATAAATGTTAACTATTCTGAACTGCTGAAAGTGGTATTTGTTTGTTTGGTGTAAAACTTCGATAAATGTGAATTGATCATCAATGTACAAATGCCATTTCTCTTGTTAACGTTCTTTGTTCGAGAGTATCTGAAAGGAGCTAAAAGCTGCACTTCTGTTAACTTTTTGATTTCTCAGTGAAACTAATTAAAATGTGCAAAGTACTTGGAGAAGAATCAAATGACATGGCACTTGTGTTCGAATGGTTTTCACATCAGAGTAAAAAGTGAGTGTCGATCTTGTAGGCGTTTTTTTTGCAGTTACTTCGTTGTGATATCGTGATGGATGTTGGTGACTCACTAAACCCTGCGGTTGATATCGGTCAGATTGAAGGAGCGTTTGTACAAGTACGTTTTTTGGAATAATTGCGAAAAATCATAGCGACTCATCGCTGTGATTGTCATTCTGAATTCAATCGCATAAATGAATAATTTAACAAAGAAAAAGGTAAACTAAAAAGTAATGGAGCAGTAAGCAATGACATCTCCAAACTTGATCTATTGTAATTCGTTGAGGGGAATTAATGAACTAACTATATTAGCAGTTGTGGAACAGTT
>JPKZ01002099.1:0-18374 GCA_000803305.1 Toxocara canis | reverse complement strand
TAGCTGACTAAACATGCGACAGACTGATGAGAATTGTGTAGTGACGTATAGTTGTTAAAATTTAAGGGTTATGGGCTCTTTACGATGGAGGAACTCAAAGTTCGTCCAAATGGCGTTCGCTTAACGAGAGGACCCGGCACATACAAGATACCATCCGCTGATGATATACCGCGACAATTCAACGTGCAACTTTTGAAGGGTTCCTCAAATAAAATGGCAATATTCTCATCGAAGGTAATGCTCATACTTTTAAAAAAGCCAATTGGGAAGATCGTGCCAATTTCAACAACACGAGATTATGCTTTTATGCTATTTATATATTTATCTAAGAATGTACTTTTTGTGATTTTATTGTAGAAACACTCGGAAAGTGTTTTTTTCATATGCTGCCAGAATATATTTGGTGAGATTGTTTCGGTCCCGCTCATCAAATTGCTGTCTTTCCTTTGCCCCAGAGTGATTTAAGTTATACATGTTCTATTATAAGTCGGATGTCGTGTGCCATTTTTTGGATGCATTTTGTAGGCAGTTGGGGAGCCTCCGCTATTCTTAGGAGCGAGTGCATTTTTCGCCATAAGAGAAGCTATTCGAGCGTATCGCGTTGATAATGGGCACAACGGATACTTCCGACTAGACAGTCCAGCCACTCCAGAGCGCATTCGCATGGCATGCGAGGATCGAATCACTGACAGAGTATCGCTTCAGATAATTTATCAACTGTTTCTTAGCAAAAATTAACCTCATTGTACGCCGCCACTTCCATGACCTGAAAAGTTATAGTGCGCTATTATAATGGTCTGCATCATGGGGAAAACGACACCGAACAAGCTTTACCTTTGATTGCAAACTAAGCACATAAACAAATGTGACACAATAATACATAAGCTTTAAAATATGTTGAAGAGAGCGTTCAAGCAGTGGTCGAGTTTGAACCATTTTGTGCTCATTGAAATGATGCCGTATCAACGGAAAACGATTAGCATATTGTTCGGATAGTTGTCCGAAGACCTCACAAAGATCTTTAAAAATTTAGACTTTTCACTGCACAAGATAGCGTTTTATGGATTCATTGAAAGAAATTTTAGCCGAAACCTATTCATACAAAAATGCATGCATAAACTGTACTGAATTGCCTCCTTTTTACAACAGTCACTCTCAGGGCCTTTAAGCGACTATAGGTTAGTGTGACTTAAATGTTTTATTCGAGTTTTATGTTCTAACTGGTAACGTATTCTTCGCTATGATGTGCGGCTTGCAGTTGAATTATGCGTTCTGTAATTCAAAAATGCAAATTTTGTTTTTTTTTCTGGCGAGGCATCTTTTAAAATGTAGACAAACAGCGATATATCATCCCTAACGATAATTTTTGTTTAGAATTGTGTCGGCAACAAGCAAGGCTGTGCGCCGCATGCCCGACCAATTAAATGAATCGTCGTTGACGTAGTAATGATGTCATGAAATTTTCTAGTTGATCTCTCTTTAAGATTCATTCGTTGTAATTCAGCATAGTTTGAAGGCAAATGGCAAAATGGCAATGAAAACCTACGTAATTAGTCGAATGCCTGGTGTTTCTGCCACTGAGAAGGTTTTGCAAAATATGATATTTTCAGGTGCCGCAACCATCCGTTTTGCCAAACTCGATGCCATGGACTGTCGATTTGTGATGAAAATAAAATACTTATACTTTGAATTCTTCTTAAAATTGTTATAAGTTACTACCGTTCCTTATAGAATAGAGGAATTTTAATTTTCATTACACCCCCAAGATAGTTAATGTGAATAAATGAAGTATTAACTGATCGATGGCTTAAACAGGTTAATAGTATGTGGTGCTTCCAGCATTGTAAATATGCTCAAATCGCGTTCGCTTTTGCTATATTCTAAATATTGTGAATGCCAATATGAATGACGGTTATTGGTTATTTTAAAGAGATTGCGTTGGCTACAGTCATCGATCGCATACTGCTTAGTGCGGTTCTGCGAGAAGCAGTTGTACTTCGAGGAGTATGCACCATCTGGAGGGCGATTTCGCTGTATGGAGAGCTTTTTTCGAAAACTAAAAGTCGAGACCGCGAGCAATCTGATGAAGAGGAGCTGTTCCTAGGGAACCGCTCTGTAAATGCAAGCCAAACAGAAAGTTCTGTATCGATGAGATATCAAGGAGCCATGCGACAAGATATCGCTTTGACCGAAGAAGATAGTTGGTGATCGGACGGATACAGGCGAAAAAGTGCGAATGCTAAAAATCGAATAATTGCTCTTGTCAGGGAACGAAATCCCCATAGAACACTACTGTATAGTAATATTACACCACGCACATATTTTCCGTAAAGTAGTCTAGTTATTTATGGCATTACTAATGGATGCTTCTGATATATTTTTGAATGAATCCAATCTTCAATTATTTTTCATAAATGATTTTCCGCGTTTTTCACCGCAGTTGAACAGCACTATGAGAGCCTTTCTTGTATGTTATATGTAGGTGTTCGCATGTATGCATGTGTGCATGCTTGCCTGGTCGATAGTTCTCTCCCTTGAACCAGAAGAGCTACGACGACGAAATTAGACAAGTACAGTTGCGAAACCGCCGAGTGGAGTTTTGATGAATCATGGACTTCTGAATGAGTTTTGACTTATGACAAATGTCCTGATAAGAAAGACAAGTCAGGGTAAAAATTACTCACGTTCAATTCTTGAGACGCTATATGGGCTATATGATTTATAAAGTTTCAAGATGGAGCGTGCATTAAACAGGGTTCACGGGTTGGGCGAACCTGGAAGAGCGAGGAATGGAAGATTTCAGGAAAACGACTAGGCGTATTCCGAGAAAATTGACTACAACAACGCCAACATTCGCGATCTCTTGAGAAAACTGCTTGACCGTCATTAGCTCACAATGGCTGCAAAAAGCAAAAAAAAAAAAGAGAAATTTCCAGTTTTTCACTGAAACGCCAAAAACAAGGATTTTCTTTTGACAAGAAAACTAATAAATGATTCTAACAGATTCTCAGCTGCCAAAATTGCATTACATTGATAAACAAATCGTATTAAGTACATAAAGAAATATCGCCTTTACGTCAGAATGAATTTCAAGAATTCGTGGAAACGATGGAAGATGGACGACCTGTTGATCGAATATGTAAATAATTTGCCTGCTCCAGTAGCGACCCATTGGTTAGCGGAGAAACAGTTTTATGTGCGCGAAGCTTACCATACAACATATGCAGAAGAAACTATCAAATAACGAGCAAGTGCAATTCTAAATTAGCGAACAGTACACAAGTCTTAAATGGCAGTGTTTCTTTCTGATTTATGGTCCTATAGGTCGCTGAAAATCCTATCAGAATTTTTAAAAAACATTTAAAACCCGATACTTTTATAATAGATCAATTTCTCAAAAGATGCGCAATTGATGAAAAACGGAGGCACATCTTAAAGAGCGCTGGAAGTTCTACCAGAATAATTAATAACTTAACGATTCTGACAGACCTTTCAACGCTTTTTAAGACTTGCCTTTCATCGCTTTCCAGATCTCGTTCCTTTACCCACTTATGGGCACTTCATGTGGTCGACATTGTATTGGCGATCTTCGTTTTTCATAAATTGCGCATTTTTTGAGAAATTGACCACTTATAAGAGTATCAGGTTTTATCTCACTTTATGAAGGATTCTGATCGAGCTTTCGGCACTCTTTAAGGTGTGCCTAATCCCGATTTCCAAATCTCGTTCCTTCATGCTGATATCATCGATAGGGATTCGCTTCGGCAGGAGAAATTTCTATTTGGTTGAGCGGCGGTCTAAATCGGCCCGATATGATGACATGTCGTGGTGGACATGGGCAATAGGAAGCATCGAAACCTGGTATTCCAGATGTTCCAGGCTGAAATAAGCCATTCGCGGTATTGTCTTTTAAATAATAACAAAAAAGAAAACATTCGATAATCGTTCATTTTTCACAAATGTTTTCTTACGATACATAATCCTATTAAGATTTAATCCTATATCATGCACAGTTAACAGCTCCAGCCCATTCGTATTCGGTTCGATTCGTTGAAGAACGTTTTAATCTTCGAAACAAAATGATTATCCTCGTGTTAATCAGATGAAAATATAAAATTAATTTCGCGATTTTCTTAAAGTGTCGCACTGAAATTATTTTGGAAAATTTTCCGATGAATTCCTCAGAAAAAACGCTTCGAAAAGATTTCATTCTAAAATGTCACAACAATTTTTCTGCGCGCTTAGGATTTTATTCTTAACGTTTAGCGCGTTTATTTTGAACGAATTGTTTGAAGTTAGTTGAGCGTTTATTTGCAAAAAAATTTTTCTCTTTTCATATTAACCATTTCTAAATCGATAAGCGCAATTTTTTCGCACTCGCTTTTTCTTATTACTTTTTCCCTCTAGTTAAAGATGTGAACATCTTCCCTGAATGAAACGCACTGTGATAGCTCAGATAAGATGGGATATTTCGCAAAAATTTTTTGGTGTTGAGTATCAGTGGTACAATAGCAAACAGCGTTTATTAAGCCGTCATAATCGTTGAACACTGCGTATGTGGTTTATATAAGACTGATCTCTACACCAGCTTGTGACAGTGTTTTAGTTGATGTGATGCCTCAGGCAATATTCATTAATAAATCTTGGTATCTTATTACGATTACTGTCAATAGGTAGTCTAAGAGTGAGTCATATCGATTTCAATTCCATAAAACGGTCAGCCATATTCGCTGTGAAAGCAAATAGGCATGCTTGTTGATCACGCATAAATCACGCGCGGGTTCCTCCCCAATAACTGACCCTATCGCTTGCCACATTTTCACAGAAGTGCAACTGCTCACCAATCCCTCGTTTCCTCTGGATCCTGGCGCACCAGGAAGCCCCGGAGGACCTTGTTGTCCTGGAATTCCCTGTTCTCCATCTCGAGTGGTGCCTGGTTGACCACGAAGTCCCGGCGGACCTGCTGGTCCTCGTTGTCCTTTCTGACCAGAGCGTCCTGGTCTGGCGACGATCCCAGGCTTACCTGGTTCGCCTGGAGCGCCAGGCTTGCCGGGTATGCCTGCAAAGCTTTAGTTCATCCACATCGAAAAAAATTCCCAACCATCAAAAGTGGGTGGGTAATCTCTTTCATTATTGCAGTTCGACAACCAATCAAAATGTTTGTGCTGAGAAGTGTTTCATGTCCAGAACAGTTTTTATCAACACATCAATTATTTCAGGGAAAAAATTATGCGAAGTCCTGGACTAAATTCTGTGTCAACTTTTTTCGCTTTTGAGACTTATATTCTGTGCTGTTACGCATACCTGTCAGTTTTGCTGCTAAATTGTTACAGCACCAAAAATGGAGAACACTAGATCAACTTCCTTCGTTGCGAACACACCCTTCACTGTTAAGAAAACGTCTGTTGAAATATGGATTCATAAAAGTAACCATGCAGGTTGAGGTCCTTAAGTTTTCCGGTGGAGTGCAATGCCTTATTTTAGCACTCGCATCGTATAAAAGCTGTTCTGGGAAATAATTTTCGTTAAACAGGTCATTAACGAAACCTGGCGGTCCACAATCTCCTCGTGGTCCAGGAGGACCAGGAGTGCCTGGGAATGATTGTTCTCCACGACGACCGTCACGGCCTCTCGGTCCAGGTATTCCCGGCGGTCCCATCTCTCCAGGTGGTCCTTGTGGTCCTTGTGGACACACTATGCAGCCTCTCTTTCCATTTCCGTAAGCCAGCGCGAAGCCAGAAATACCTTGTTCTCCTGGTGCACCTGGTGTACCATTCTCTGGAAAAACTAGCAAATGCAGCTGGTCATTTATGGTTCCTCTTGGCCTTTCAGAATTTGTGATCAGGATCGTCAAAGAACCTCCAGGGAACCTTCAAAAACCTTGCTTTCATATATTGCTTTCTAAAGTATTTCTTACCTCAAATAATTCAGCTGCTTACAAAAGATGCAAAAAATTTCCTGAATTCGAAAAAGGGAACATCTCAGTACTTCCTTGCAACTTGCGCGAAACAGAAAAAAATCGGTGAATTCATAGCTGATCCATTTGCAGAGAGAGAAAGGCATGCTTGGACACGAAATTATCATTAGCCAAATCAGCATAATTCAAGCCAGCCAGTGTTGAAGAATCTGCTTCGTGAAGATAGTAAAGGACTACCTCCATCCGCTCCATCATCACCGGGTGGTCCAGATGGGCCAGCAGCGCAATTCTGCGGTTGTACGCCGCAATCTGCAATGGCCACTTTCGTTCATTGTTGGTCCGATGGCCGTCATTATTAATAGGTATAAAAGATACTTAGAAACGAGCAGCAGGTGTTTTTGAATTTAAAGGTATTGTGCCGAAGTGACTTATTTTTAAGTACAGCATAACATTTCACTGCGGTGGCGCAATATTGCTAAAAAAAATTTTATTAAAAGCCCTAACTGCTATCTTTTGAATTAACGAAAGACGTTGGAAGATCTGCGAATAAGAATGCGTAGTTCAGGCCAATGTTTCCTTTGCCGTAGTTGACATCACTGATGAAAACTAGAGACGTTATCTTGATGGAAAAGTAGCAGAAAATTCTTTACAGGAAGCTTTTCATTTAAAATGTGAGATGACTACAATGAGTAAGCAATGAACGCAGTAAAGCAACGAAAAGTTTTTAGCATGTCACGCGTTCAATGAGCGGTCGGTTCAGAGGGATGCGCTATTGTTCGAGATTAATAACCCGAATTGGTTGTTATGATTATCGCTTATCATATCAAAAATTGAATGGCCACTGAGAAAAGTGCATTGAACATAATGGTCAAACAGCAAAATAAGCAACGTATTGCCTCTGATATGGCCTGCTGTGAGGAAAATGAAAGCTGAATTAGCTATTGAGTTGACAAAAATAAGTTAATTAAAGCGTTTCTCCAGCAACCTGCTATAACAATTCACGATTTTTTTTTCACATGCATGCTTGCTTAACTAATCGCAAATTTAGTGATTGTTCATAAATTTTAGTGCTCATGAACTGGAGTGCGATGAAGGTCTCATCACGTATCGATCGCTGCGTTTTCCATTACTAGAAGCGATTTTTGCGCTTAGTTCTGAAATTGCCCGCAAACTTCCCGAGTAATTAAAACCAAATCAAGTTGCAAATTGTGTATGGTATTTGTAAGAGAACGATTTGGCACACGTCTTGTATACATTTCTTTCCGTGTTCCAAGAAAAACTTGTTCCTTACTGCAGTAATCAGGAAGTGCCTCAAAAGAGTGTCGCTTTGTTCGGAAGATTGTTGCGATACTGAAACTTTCATCGTTGAATTGCACATCGGAATTCGCTTGCATAATCATCATATCTGACCATGCGTCGTTTGTTAGCTCCTATAAACAGTAACCGAAGAAGTAGTTTCTGCTGTTCGAAATGCTTCGTTACTTTTAAATATTTATGCATAGATGACGTTGATATGATCTTTATGAGTAGCACTTCCAATATGAACACATATAATTGATAGGGAATTCGATTACTGCTGTAAACTTGAAAGTGGAGAATTGAAATTGCATCTGCGTGTCGAATTTCAACTTATTTATTATTCAATCCTCGCATAAAATTCCCATCAGATTTATTCGGAGGTGTAATCGTTGTACCTAGATCCTTGGAAACACCAAAAATGAGTGCAAAAAATTTTAAGGCATGCAAACCATTTTCTGCCCCATTGCCAATATCGACGTTTTGTTGGCAGATGTCTTCATATTGAAATTGAGTTCCTGCAGAAAATGTTGAACGACAATAATTTTTTGATTAGTTTTCCAATTCCGTTTCATTCAAGAAATTCAAATGCTCATCTCGCTTTGAGAAAACCTTTTGGTAGTTCATATATATATATATATATATATATATATATATATATATATATATATATATATATATATATATATATATATATATATATATATATATATATATATATATATATATATATATATATATATATATATATATATATATATATATATGTATATATATATATAAAACGCTGAATATATACACATATATATAACGCTGAAAATTTTCTCGGTTGAAATTCACCGAGAAAGCGACCCAGTGGACATTAACTTACTTTGAAGAATTGCATATCCTCCATTGCACTGTCGTACATTTGATGGATATCGTGATAGAGGGTGGCGACAAAAATGGCACATACAATCATCACGCCCACACTAACGCTTACAGAGATCGTTGTTGCCAATTGAATCCCATCGACCATCCTATCAAGAAAGTGCTATGAAAATGTGAAAAAAATGCATTATAAAAGCGGAAACATTTACAATGCAGATCGCATCAAACAATTAATATGTTTGTGCTCAAGTGCTAACTTTTTCTTTTCTTCTTTTATTTTCGTCCCGTAATTTCTGCCCACTTATGTGAATATTTTTCGAAATTGTACGAGATAAATATTCTTTGAATTGAATGCAACGTTAATCGAAGCAGATCGATGCACTGCAGCTAACAAATGCGCGAAATTTGAACGCATATCTTCCATATAACACACTAATTATATAAATTTTACATAACACAAATCTAAAGACACGTTCGTGTCGGATGCTGCATATTGCATATTGCAAATTGCATATTACAGTACATAGTGAGGAAAAAATGCAAAAAAAAAACAGTAGTCATCAATCTTTATAGAAATAAATAACAACTGAAAAATGATGAAATTTTTGTGATAAGGCAAATCACAGCGTATGTCATGGTAGTGGCATGATAAATGACCGCGGCGACCCAACTTTTTGCTCAAGATGCTCATTAAGCAGTTTCTTTCGACTAGCACTCTGAAACGATGGCGGTGAAATGATCTCGACAATGGATCATGAATATCGGCGCGTATTTCCTTCAAATTTTTGCACATGCTTTCGCAAAACCATCAATTATTTATCGAGGAATCCACATTCCCAACAGGCTCTGATACACAATGCAGTTCGCAATGTTTTGCATAGTGCGAGCCAGTGTTTCAGAAGGTTATTCTTCTAATTTACCTTTCATGCCTTATTGCATCTGAAACACAATAATTCATCCAGAAATTCATGAATTTTTTCCGATTTTTTTTTATACCCCTTGCAGTGCTATCGAATATGTTTGCCAAGTCACATAGCCGAGGAGCTTTTGGTTTGTGAATTGAAACTAACAGGCAGACACCAATAGATATATATTATATATATATATATGCCAATAATCCATGCATGTACATTACATAAGCATGACCAGTCTATAACGCACTTTAGGTGGAGTGAAAAGCGCAATGCGCACCACACCCTACGGGATGAGATGATCGTAGCACGGAAGTGCGGCAAGTGGATTCGCTTATCACAAATGAGCGTTTATTCAATGAACGGCACAATTTATAATGCTGACAGGATGGGCGCTAAACTGGCTACCTCATTTCATCGAATTCCAGTTTCTTTTGAATCTTATTCTGCCACCGTAAACCAGCCAATCGCGCACTTCCTCACACTTATTAGTTTTGAAGTACATCTCACTTTTTCTTTTTCAATTCCATTTTATTAAGAAATTTCATTCTGTCACCCATAGTTTCCTTGTTAAAGTGCCATATTTTTCGAATAGGGCAAGACGCTACATGATAGCCGGTACGGGGATTTATGAAAAGAAAAAAATGAATATTGAGCGGTGAATACAAAATAAATTTCGTTAACCAAAAAACTTAATAATAAACGCAGATTCTCGTCACCTAATTTCTGGTTTTTTAAAATTTTTCATAGGGGGGAAAAATTGATTTTGATAAAAGCTCAACGAAAACGAAGAATATTCGGATCGATCGGGCCCAGTATGATCGAAAGGCGGAATGGACCGGAGGGAGGTGAGAGGGTGGGAGGCGCTTACTGCCAGGAAAGGCTGGATTTTATTTATTAAGTTGATCCTGTTCGCAATCAAACTAACGAGAATTCTACAAAGAAGATATTCTTAGGAATTCATTTTGTTTGTAGTTGTAATTAAGAATTGCAACAAATACCGAGGATATGAGATTCTTGAGCAGTGAAGAGGCGAAAAAATCAAGTTTTTTTTCCATCAAGGCATTATGGAAAATGACACGGAGATTTTGCTCGGACTGGTTCTTGTTTTATTGTATTGCAAAAGTGCTTTGATTTGCCTCTAAATAAGATTCATCTCAGTCACGTTTCTTATGAAAGGATATGCTGGTTTTGAAGAATTCATTTGAAATCGTCCAATTCAATCCCCAAACTTCATTAGTGGAACCTTCAAAGCATGTAGACGTGGAAAGTGATGTTTTCAAATCTGTGAAAAAAAAAGCCATGCTTTCAACAGCTATTCTCAAAAGCTTTCGCTTATGCCATCCTCAAGCTTGCAATATCGTTTACGTGAAATGAACTCTGGTCGAGAATCTCGTTGAATTTATACGTAAACTTTACATTCGTTTTTTTTTTTGGATGAAAAGGCGGTTAATATCAAAAGCTTATAACCATTTATCCGACACAATAGAAGTGGACAAATGCGCGGTTGCATTCCTAAAACATAATATACTTTCACAAATAACATAACACAATGCGTTGTTATGAACCAACTTAACCACTCACTACATCTAGACATTCCACATTATCGCTGTGCCGTTACACGTCGGATAACAAATAAATGAAATAAATAAATTAAAATTTCGACAATGAAAAAACAAAGAAATCAATATCTCATATATGGCCTGAAACCCCCTCCCTCCTCCTTGTCATTGATGATAAATTCCGTTGTCCTACATTTGCTGTGTTCACATTCGTAGCTAACGTTTATGCCGATGACAAAACTGGTTGTTGCCGCCTGTGGGGACGATCAAACATGATGCTTGGCGTTATTTTGAACGTACGACTTGTTCGAAACATTATTATTGATCAAGTGCCGAGAGCACTAAACATCACTCTGAGATCGTTCAAAACAGAAATAAAACATTTAAGCTGGTTTTTTGCCTTTGTTTTTTTCTTTTCAATCGCCGAGCGATAAAAAGATCACTAACAAACAGGGCACTTTTTACGCATGTGACGTCGTATGAAACAAACGTATTTCTCGGTTTTTTTAAAAATTTTTTCGTCCCGATTTTCCATATGATTGGTCAACGGAGTAAACCATCGATTTTTAAACGGTGGATATGAATCTTGAAAGAGGATATCGTCTAAATGAAAAAAATAGAAATTTCAACCGGCAGAGCGAAATGATGATAAAATATTAGATGGAACTTTTCAAAACAATCAAAGTACAATGTAAATTATGTTTAAAAACTTTGCAGTTTTCGATTCCACGTCTTTGCCCTAACAGAAGCACTAGATGGGAGCACTAATGTTGTATATCAATGCTGAACGTAAATATTGCACATGAAAATAACTTCACATTTAAAACCTTCGTGGTTCGGATAATTTTTGTTGCGAGCCAATTTGCTGCCTCAGAAAGTTTTCAACTCCTCTGCAGATTACGTTTAGCATGTGTCTTGGATTACGTTTAGCAAACGTTTAACATGTCAGCATGTGTCTTGGACGCGTCTATAGCAACACCAGAAGAGAGAGAGAGAGAGAGAGAGGGAGAGAGAGAGAGAAAAAGAGGAAGAGAGAGAGCTGCATGAATCCTTAACGCATAAGTTTTCCGGTACGATGAGACTAAAAACTCGAACATGAACATGGAAAACGAATGCTCATCCTCGGAACAGAATTTGATCTGTCGTGCTCAAATTAAGTTATCGATGCTTTGTACCAAGTGATTGTTTTATCAAATAACTCAGCAAAGTCTTGAGCTTTCGCCACTTCCATACTTGAGCTGTCCCAGTTACCGAGGTGATCGAGGTTTTCAATAGGGCATCAGATTCTTGCCAAATTTTGCTCTGGAAAATTTCGATCATGAAAGTGACGGACATAGAAATTTTTTTCAAGTTATAAATTTTTGAATTTTTGACTCCATCGGCGGCGTAAGTGAATTTAGCTCCTCATTTACAACGTTTGTCAATTCACAGATCGTTTGCACAATGCTGAATGTCAAATTCCAAATGTAAAGCAATCCCTTCACTCGTTCTGATCGATCGTTAAAAAAAGCCACATCTCTTATGAAAAGTTACGTGAGCTTATATGCAAATAAAGTGTTTCGCGAGAAATCCCCGTCGTTACGCTTTCTCTCAGCTCCGCTGGTCAAGCCGAAAAATTGATACCATACATGAGCGCGATTCCACAGGCTACAAACTTGGTCAATCAATGGGTATTGTCGTCGTTCGGAAACGGAAGTTTTTTTTCGAGTGGATTAAGCGGATGTGGAGAATGGAGGGGTGCGCAGAAATAACAATCATAATGGTTGTTAATTGTGGAGGTTCACAGGAATGGGGACCTCCTTTCCCGCGGGTACGACGCCAATAATCGTGCACCTGTTGACACTTATGTTTTGAGTGTCATGCAAAAAAATAAGAGTCATCTTATCTGAGTTGTATTGTCGAATTCGCATCGAGTAAGGCATGTCTTCCGCCATATTCGTTTGTTAAACTTTTCGAAAATGTATAACCAAGTATCTAGGGGGGCAGTCGTTTAGCAGAGTTGACTTCAAAGAGCATAATCGATCAGCAAGTGAGTTGACAAAATGCAGTCAAGCGTATCCTCGGGCACGCTTGGGCATGTACCGGGATATAATTGTGTATAGTGATTTCGCAGAAGGGAACTAAAGCTCCAGGTGAAGAAAAATTTGCATTAAATTTGTTTTGATTCATGCCTTTCTCTGGCGAATATTAGCTCCGCAGCGATCATTTCATGCTGGCATTACAGCGCGTAGACGATCAAAGTCAAAATGCCATGATCGACTGCATACACTTCAATTGTCAAAACATGTGTAAGGAGTCAAGTGATTTTCACATGCTTCAAGGACTCTTAAGACAAGGACGTCAAGGACATTATTGTGTTGGGTGAGGCTTGACCTGAAAATGATGACTGTTTGCTTCATTTTAACGCGTCCGTATTTTGTTTTTTTTTCTCAGTGACGCGACCTCCTGTACACCAACAAATAGTTGCTGTTTTGATCAAAATAGATTTCGATACCTGTTTAGCTAAGTCTTGTGTAATTCCGTTTCGGCTATGAGGTTCTATTGCGTTGATTTTTTTGTAGATGTGGTTCGATGGTCACATTAAGGTACTCAAAGCTGTAACGTCGCCGAAACTACTGAAACTTGTGGTTGTTCAGCTATTGATCCAACGTTTGCAACAGTTGCGGATTTCAGTGATATAATGGATCCGACATAGACATTTCCATACCAGTCAAATCAATTTGAAAAATCGATCAGCTTCTCACAAATCATCTGGATATAATTCCTGGCGTTTATAGGACAGCCGCCATTTTCCGCGCTTGAACACAATTTCATTCATTCGTTTGGTTTTTAATTCGAATTGGCGCTGTGCCAATATGATGATTGGTTCGGAGGATTTGAACTTGCACTGATGCTAAATTGATGTACATGTTTCCCTCAGGTGCGTAGTAAATAAAGTAGGTTAGGGTTGTTTCCCTCCTAAAATATCCCCCCCCCCCCTCCTCCCACCTAGATATGCCTGCACGAAATTTTTGCTGATAATTTGAAGATTTGCAGATGGATTGGTGATCCCGCTTTAGGTTTCAGGGAAACTTGTTAAACGTTGCCTTGACTTTACTTCTGATTTAATGTTCTTTTAATTTCGTCAACATAATTTGTCACGAACATATAATCCCCAGTTGTTTCCGCGAGTCTCATCTTTGTATTTGGTTTATAACTATTTTCTTTTTTGAGTCGTTCGGATGTGGAAACTCCTGGCGCTTTTGCGTTCAAAAATTGAATGCAAATAACATCTGAAGCTTAAGGTCTCGAAAAAAGTATGTGAGCTTGTATTCAGTTGGTGTCTGTTTTCGATTGTCGTGATTTCGTGTTTTGTTGTTTCTCATTATTATTTTAAACATTGCGGTTCTTTTTTTAAAAAATTTTCACTTGCGAAAAAAAACCACAACAGCAACAACTTTAAAAGTTAAAAGTCAACAAAGGGTCCCTTAAAAAGAAGTGGTATGCAAGCTAACACATCCACATGCCATCTTCGTGTATATTAGTATTTGCTAGTGACAGGCCTTCCTTGAAGGCTTCATGTTTCATCGCGCTTTGCCTCGTCGTCTCACGTTTCTTTTTATAATTTTTGTTTCATGGATGGCATCTGGAGTGCTGCGTTCTTAGTACCATAAAATTATACCCTTTTCATCTACGAAACAAGCTCTCTTCGAATATTCACTGCGTTTTTGAGGTGCCGAAATTTTTCAGCACAGATTCTCAAATAGAATCCCCAACTCCCCCCCCCCCTCACTCCCCCGCAAAGCTACTGCAGTTTTCAGGGCTGTGAGTACAAAATCGCTTAAAACTCCTCCAACGCAAGGGATGTCTCAATGGTTCTGTAATTTATAAGCCAGAACCCATCCATTGTACCCATCCTTCCATCTTACACCCCTTCCTTCCCCCGCCCTCTCGAAAACTATTTTTTCATATTTTGGCACTTCCCAGCGCTTTTTTCATGTATTGACGGTATCTTGTTTTGTTTATTCACTTTGTGCTTTTCCTGTGTTGTTTGTCCCAATAGCAGCGTTCATTCTTTTTTAAGTTAATCTCTTGATTTCGAGGACCCAAATGGAAGAGGCTGAGGATTTCATAGCGGAGAGCGTCTTCGGCGATCGTGATGACAATGGCCCGATTTTGGATGACGAGAATGGTGTGCACTTTTTTGTATTTCGTCTGTGGCAAGTTCATTTTTCTCATTTATCGCTATGGAGGGCATATTCGTGAATAGGTGATTATCTAATCCTATCTAATCATAAAAAGTTTTTTTAATGCTTCAAATCCAACGAGTGCACTCGTCTTCCTCTCCATTCCCCTTCGCTTGGCAAATCGACAAGCACAGAAGTTTTTGGAAAATTCTCGAGAAGATTCGTCTCGGAAAAGTCTCAGATACTTTTTGTACTTTTTTTATTAGTTATTTTAAGGCTATTTCTTTATTTGAATCATGAAATGCAGGATTTATCTTGACCCACAAACTGGGTTCAAAATGTTTTTGGAAATTGGGGTGATACCTTTGTGTGGTATGAGTCATTACGTTTTTTCGCACAACGGCCTGCAGTCGACGGTGTGACGGGAATTGGAAACTTTCGAAAATTGAGAAAAGATTTGAATGAAAACTCATCTGAATGAAAACGGCGTGAAATTTTCGATTCCTCTAGCATTTGCAAATCACCGAGAGCCCTTTTCATAGGGCAATTTCCCCTTTTTAAGGCTTTTTTTGGTGTAAGAATTGTGACCTACAAAGCTGCAAGTTTTGAATAGGAAACGACAAAATTAGGTCGAAAAATCTTATCACACAAAAAAAAATTGGGAGAATATGATTTAAATACCCGGTTGAGTGATTTTCGATTGCTTAATTTTAACAACTAAGAAATTTTTAAAGACAAATTAATGCATTCTGGCTGCTTTGTTGTAGATATGATTATGCCACTTCTCAACATTTGTGTAAAAAAAATTTGCTTACTGCTAACGGTTCAGATTAAGTTGATAATCATGGCAGCGCCTCGGCCTCATCAGGGGGCAGCCAACAAGGCATCTTTGAGGTATGGAGAGGATAAGGAGAAGTGAGAGAAGTTATGCCTCATTCGTCGACTTTCTTTTTGGAGGAGGGGAGGGGGGAGTAAGGATAGAGTGATAGGATTCGCTCACATTATAAAGTATGCGATCACGTTTTGAGGGGCCTCTAATTCATAATACGAAAACATACTATACTGTGGGGTGCAAAACCGTATGAGTTATTCCACTGCAGCACGTTATAGGGAAAACGCATAATTTTATTCAAGGAGAAGTTGATCACTGACGGCGATCGTAAAAGCGATAAATGTTGATTATTATATGCATGTAACAAAACTGCTTCTAAGAATAAATTTAAGCGGCACCATCAGACGAGCAACTGTTGAACGATCTATTCAAAAAAGGCGATAAAATAAGAGTGACTCCAAAGCGAAAGGTCGTTCATCCACAGCCGAAGTTACGAGAGCAAGAATTATGTGGTCCGAAAGGATTCATGGCGCTGAAAAAGATGTTCGATAATTACAAACCTAATCCACGTAAAGACCCGGTATGTTTCATTGGAAGTGCTTATTATCACCGTTCCTGGTTCTTGAATTTTTTCAAAATTACTTCAGGCTTTCAGCATCGAGAAAACTGCATCACCTTATTTCCAGGTTTAGCTGAACACCATAGTTTCGCAAATTAACCGTTTTCTTTATTTTGGTGCGCATACCGTCCAGATACGAAAAAAACGAGCGTTCCTGTTTGCCAGCAAAATGGAAATTTTTTGCTGATTCCTTTTTTCTGAGATGAGAGCAGCCAAGTCGCGGTAGATGAGGGATTTGACGCTTGTCGTGGATTTGTAGGATTTTCTTTTACACGCAGTTGCAACCGTTTAACTCGGCCTGGCCAAAGCGACACATATCCTGTGCTTTTGGGCCTGTTTAAGATCTGGTTGTTAGCGCAGTCGAAACCATGGTCAGGATCTAAGTCTAGCATGTCTCAGACAGTTTTTCTTTTCTTTTTTTTTTCAAATTTTGTCAGTTAACTTTTGGTCGCCTTTGAAAAGATTATGTGATTCTGCTTGATATGCTCACTACCACCATCTATTTTGGTGCACATGCCTGCTATAATCGGTCAATTGTTGGTCGTCTTTCTGAAGGCAACATTTAGCAACCAGTAAATGAGAAGACTGCTGCCAAGACGTTTGTGGTCGAATGCATTCCACTCCCGATCGAGATGTAGTCGAATGCATTTTCCGTACCACCGTCAAAGAGTTTCGCTAAGTTCAACTCACTACTTTGAAAATAACAAAGGTTGTTTATAGTATTCTATATAGGAAAGCGTTTCATTGATGATTTCATCATCAGCGTGAGAAGTCGCCCCTGAAGCGGGTTTAGTTTTAAACCGAATTGAATCAACTTTGCAAAGCGCAATTTTCTTTACGAAGAGTTTTTCTGAAGTTCGTTTCGTAGATGAGTCGCGATCTTCTTATCCGCGAAATCTTCGTTTTGTAAAAAGCAACTATTCAATAAACTTTTCTTATGGAATAGTTTTTTAATAGAATCGTAAGTGCTGAATTATTTTCTCAGTGTTTTTTTTTTCAGTATGGAAATCTAGTGGATATAATGAATAGAGTAGAATACTGGGCACATCTTTTGTATCCGAAGCTGAATTTCGACGATTTCATAGCGCGTGTGGAAACACTTGGCGAGAAAAGAATGGTCAAGGTTTGCGATATTCTTTCTTCGATTAATTCTTCTGCTTCTTTTTGTGATTTCATCTTTTAATTTATTTGTAAACGGAGAGGGTTCACTGTTGGGATTGGCATTTTGGCTGCATTTCGGCATTTAAACCAAGTTTTTATCAATGTAGGTGCAATTCTTATGCGAATACTTGTTTCGGTGTTATACAGTGTGAACTGAATGGTTTGGTCACGAAGTTTTTTCTTCCTTTTTTTTCACGTAATTATTTTGCCTTGTTGTAGTGATAAAAACTGCTTATGTTTTCAGACGTATATGGAGAAGATGAGGCTAAATATGCCATTAACAGATGAGGATTTTACAAGGATCTCGAAACAGGGTGTGTCAACGTTTGGAGAGCGTGACGATGAAATGGCAAGTGAACCGGACGCTGGTGGTATTATTACGAGTCACCCCGATAATGACTTGGATGATTTCGTGGATCAGTTCTACAATGACCCGACCTCGATGGCGATTGCTTCATCATCAAAGGAAACCGCTAATGCTGTAAGTGGCCGACCGTCTCAGCGGCTTCGTTCTCATGAAATTTGTGAGGAGAGAAAATGCGCAGGTTCAGGCTGAAGGATGGGTATTTTTATGAATGTGTGGGAATTTAATTCAGCGTTTTAAGTTTTAAAAAAACTGTTGAAATGTGAATGTTTTAGGTCGTTTTAGGTCATTTTATACTAAATTAGAGCTATTGTAGAGAATATATATCAGACGATATGCTGAGGAGATGGCGTGTGCTTCCCATGCCTCTTTGAGTGCGAACTGCTATTTTACACGCCTTTTACATTTGGATTCAGCGAAATATTCTCGCAGTTGATTGGGAAGAAATCAACAGGAGACTCAAAGGGATTGAACCCCAAAATTATTTTGTGTTTACTTGGAATTTTGGCTTTCATATTGAAAATTCTGACTGCCTAAGTTTTATTAGGACAGGGTGAAACGATTTTTTTCCTTTTTTCACTTCATTTCTGTTTTATTTTCTAGTTTTTTTCAATGCGAGTTGCAACGCACTTTGGAACTGAACTGCAGTTTGCCCCACGACCGTCATTTCACTGGG